>JANHFX010021268.1:190314-202951 GCA_027560015.1 Chloroceryle amazona | reverse complement strand
GTTCAGCCTGGAGAAGAGGAGACTCAGGGGGGACCTCATCACTCTCTACAACCACCTGAAAGGAAGCTGTAGTCAGGTGGGTGTTGGGCTCTTCTCCCAGGCAACTCGTGACCGGATGAGAGGGCATGGCCTGAAGCTGCACCCGGGGAGGTTTAGGTTGGATCTTAGGAAGCACTTCCTCGCAGAAAGGGTGATAGAACACTGGAATGGACTGCCCGGGGAGGGGGTGGAGTCACCATCCCTGGAGGTGTTTAAGGAAACATTGGATGCTGCACTTAGTGGCACAATTTAGCTGATGTTGTGGTGTTAGGTCGTAGGCTGGACTCTATGATCTCAGAGGTCTTTTCCAGCCTCAATAATTCTGTCATTCTGTGAACTAACCCACTCATTTGATTTGATGTTGTAGCTGTACATTCTTTATATCCAGACTTGACATCACACAGCCTTTCTATAGTGTTCCTCCAGTGAGGAAAATAACATATATGAAACATCCTTACATGCTATTACTGCAGGAAGTACAAGACTCTAATGGTTCTTGTGACTCTGAGTATTGTAGGGGAAATAGGCACAAACTAGAACAGAGGAAGTTCCACCTAAATATAAAGAGAAAACTCTTTACTGTGAGGGTGACGGAGCACTGGAACAGACTTTCCAGAGAGGTTGTGGAGGCTCCTTCTCTGGAGACTTTAAAAACCATTCCTGTGCAACCTGCTGTAGGTGAACCTGCTTTAAGTATAAAGTGAATGTTTATATGCTAAAACATTTAGGAAAGCATTTCTGTCCCCCCCCAGCATTGATTGTCTTATTCAGAATGTCTTTTACCACAGGGTACTCTTTGACACCTTTTGAGAACAGGATGGTGTTTGGTGGGATAAAAATCTCCTGAGCATTTGGAAGCTACAAATATAGTTTGTGGTTTGAGTACAACACAGTAGGAAGCTTTCTCTAAATTCTTTATCTTGTGCTTACTCTGCATGTATTTAAAGCAGTTAGGAATTCTTGGATCACAGTCATCTTTTTATATTCCAGCTGCATTTCATGAAGGGAACTTTCAGCGCTTTTGCTTCTCAATTCTAGGTGGATCATTTTTTTTGATCAGCTTCCTGTTTTCTTTTGGCATATTAGATTGGTTCAGACTGCGGGCAAGATAAGACAAGTCAAGAAGTCATAGGGTCATAGAATCATAGAACGGTAGGGTTTGGAAGGGCTCTCTGGAGATCATCAAGTCCAGCCCCACCTACCAGAGTGGGATCACCTAGGTCATGACCACCAGAAAGCATCCAGGTGGGTTTTGAAAGTCTCTAGAGAAGGATTTCTGTAGAAGGACTTCTCTAAAAGTCAGATTCAGAAAGCCAGGGATGATGGAACCCTCCTGTAGTTAGGATTTGAAAAATGAGATCAGAAAGGTGATTATTAAAGGGAGTGATACAAACACATACCGTTTGCTCATGTGTGAGGGAAGACTTAAAGCTGTGATAAAATGCTTAGCTAAAAGTTTTATTTGTTTTGCAATTTAATGTGACCAACTTCTGTTGCCCCTATGGATACTTTAGTGGTTTTTAATAAAGAGGCTGGTACGCACTGAATTAATTATCTTTCTAATATAAATGTAACACTGATTTTTGAATTGATTTCAGAAGACAGCAGTAAAAGACAGGTATCTGTTTCTGTTGCATTGGAATAACTTCCTGTTATAGCTTTCCTGTTACTGCAGAAGATCTTAACTTTGGAGCAGAACTGATTGACCAGTATACAGCCTGGTTACTGATCATAATATTTGACTTCTCTTTCCTCCTTTAGTAACATTAGTTCCAGAATGTTTTTCTCTAGATGTTAGTCAGCCCTGTGCCCCACTTCCTCCCCATTAGAAAAACACTGAAATGCAGACAGAACTAATTCATGGACAACATGAGAAAAAAGAAATACTACCATTAATTTTTATTTGTCTCAACTGTATTTTGGTAAAATATTGTAATTAAGGCTAGATTTGTGCATTCATAAATACATGTCAGACCTTATTAAGAGAATGAAAGATTTGATTCCACACATCATCAATGCATTCTAAGCTAAACTGTTTCTGTAATATGAAAAATTTTGATTTCTACTTCAATATTTGACAACTTCATTTTTCAGGAAAATGCTGTCTGCAGATACCCATCAGTTAGGCAGAGTTCCAGCTAAATTGTTTCATGATCTTATTAACTCCCATCTAATCATCTAGTCATGGCAGATTAATCACTTCTTCTGGTGCCTTGTTTTAATAAAATCTGTTTTCCATGCCACTTACCAGCAAACTGCTGTATAATTTTATGTGTGGTGTAGTCTTTGCTGAAGGGAGCAAACTACACCCCTTCTCCTTTGACCCGAAGGGCCTTCTGTGAAGGAATATCACATGCAAGTGTCTTGCATGTATAATTCTCCTTCTGTGTTTAAGGGATGGGGAAAATGTGTGTTTCTTCACAGAGCAAAAAAGAATTCCCATGCGTGCAGGCATTTTGGGAGAGGGTCATCTGTCTCCAACTGTGGAACTCTGAATTCATTAATTCTTTGGTATTAGTAAGCAGCAAGATAACACAGGGAGCTGGCAGCTTTATCATTTTCTCAGCATGGGAGGAGAGGAAGAATAATATCACCCCTCATGCAAATGGAAAAGGGTAATGTTCCCTGTATCTTTAAATGTTTTCTGTCTATTAATAAGTCAAGTTATCAAGGTACTTGCTTAAAAAAAAATATGAAGATTGGCAGTTAAATGCACTGTTGACAATTTAAGCTCTCTGATTTACACTACAGTAGCCTAGCTAATAACATATCTAAAAAATTTCAGCAGTTGTTGTAAATATGATGGGCCAAAAATATTTTCAGGTTTGCTTGTGGAAATCCTACGTGTAGGAAGAGTCAGAAATGAAACAGATTTCTCTTAATATGACAGAATCAGAGAATGTTAGGGGTTGGAAGTGGCCTCTGAAGATCATTGAGTCCAACCCCTATGCTAGCAGGACAAAACTAGAAAAACACAGAAAAACATCCAGACAGGTCTTGAAAGTCTCCAGAGGATGCTACACTGCTAACAGGATAAAAGGAAATACAACAGGGAAAAAAAAGCACAAAGCTTTTGCAACTAAAACAAATACTGTCTTCCCTCCCCACACCTTATTTAGCATCAGAAGTGAGTGTTAGCAGGCCATTTCAAATAAGGCACAAAAAGAATAAGACTTGGCTTTGATCAACTGCACTTTGATCAAATGCAAGTACTGGAAAAAATCAAGAAGTGCAGGCACAGTGTTTTTGCATTCTGCTTATACTCAGGAAGAAGCAAGGACAGGAAAAACATCATTATCTATTTCAAATCACAGAATTGTCACAAATATTTCTAGCCTGGCACATGGGCTCTTCTTTTGTGTGTGTCATATTTGAAAGGAATATGTATGAAGATGTATGGCATAAAAGGAAACATTTTTGTCATCCCAGACAATTTTCCTATTTTGAAGGTAGATGGCGAGCCTTTGCCCAGCCTTACTATGACCATTTGATCTCTCATGTGTTTAAAAGCTTTATTTCTAGGATCATGGTTGGGAAAAATTGACTTTGAGGGAAGAGGAATTCATTTATTTCTTCTCAGTTAAGTTTTCTGATATAGATCACAGATAGAGAAGGAGCTGAACCAGATAGACATGAAGCAAAGCTCTTGAAGCATCTGGAAGACAAAAATGGAAAACAGCCCTGGGCTGCAAGAGAAGAAGTATAATCAATTATCTTTTTGAATATTGAATTCAGGAAACCAGGGTGTTTATGAACTTAATCAAGTGTTCTAACAGAAATAAAAATACAATTCAACTTGGAGTCTATGTAGATGAAGTCTAAGTATTCTTGTCTTGCTTTTCTCTATTGCAGAGTTTTAGACAGAGGTTTTGCTATATGTTCTGAGTTTCCTTAACTGAATAATGGGAACAAAAAAAACCCTTTATTTTTCTAATCAGACTTTCCTGCTTCATTCAGAAAAATGAGTCTAAGTGTAGAGAAAGATGTGACATCCACTAGCTGGGGTGCATTGCTTCATTGAGATTTCAGGTCACCATCCCAGCTGTGGATCATAGCAGTGTATCTGTTGCAGTTTTCATAGATAGTTATAGAGAATGTGATTAGCCATAGTCAGTTAAAATTCTCCTACACTGTGTGGAATAAAGTTCCTGTAGTGTTTTTGTATGCTACTAAAGCAGATGAAAGAAAACAGAATACAGAAGCTAGAGTTGGGATTAGAAGGCTGTTTTGCACAGCTTTAAGTAGCTTACTTTCCAGCTGTGTCTGCTGGTAATTAATGTTGCTGTATTAGTAGATGTTCAGCACTTGTTCTGTGAGCTTCCTTTATGTCAAGATTTAAAATGTGAGTTTGTGAATGACTCCTTATAATGGTGGAAAGTTCCTCTTTATTTCTCTTCATTTAGTTCATGATTCCTTACAACAAGAGAAAATAGAGGTTAAAGAGCTACATTCCTGCTGGTTTAACTGGCTTTTATGTCTGGTTAATGTAGTGCTGGATATCTGCAGTGCTCAGAAAAAAATGTTGGAAAACCAGCCCTCCAGTTTGGATTAAATGCATTTAAAATGAAATCTTGGCTGAAAAGATTTGAGCTCTTGTGTGCCACTGAAGGGAAGTCAGCAAATGCAGATCATGCTCTGAAGTATCTGGATTAGCATTGCAGTAAATTATTAAATCATGGCTGTATGTTCTTTGTGAAGGACTTCTTACTGCAGTTATAGGAAATTCTAAGGCAAGTATTAAGACCCTGTACTATAGTATTCTCATCTAGTTCAAGAAGAGAAATTATTTTGTAATTCTAGACGCCATATTTTATATTTTCCTTGTTCCACAGAATACAATTATGCATTCTTGTTTTTTCTCCTTATAACACTGTCTGTGTTCCTTAGCCATATAGATATTAGTACCATACCATTTTAGTGTCTCTAGTTTGAATTGTTATATTTTCTGCTCATTAAATTACTTATGTTGATGACTACTTGCTAGCAGTAGGCAGTGAAATAATTCTTGTAAGTTGAAGTCAGTAGCTTTCTGTAAAATGATTAATTATTTTAGTATAGGTATCCTACAATCACTGTGTAAATTCTAGAGACATTGTATACACCCATTTGGTAACTCTGGTGTTCCTGTAGCAAGGAAATAATTTCCTGTATTCAGAACTGACATATAGCAACAAACCCACTGTGTTTTTATTTCTAATGTTATCCAGTGTCATATTATTTTCTTGGAAAGTCTTCTGAGTATCCAGATACATGTGGAAGGAATACGTCCAAGTAGCATATTGCATTTGAGTTATATATCTTTTAAGGTGGATTCTGCTTCCTCTGCTGGAGGAAATATTGTAAAGGTAGATAAATAGGTGGATAAATAGAGATACGTAAGTATTTATCTACCTACTTATTTGTTTTTTTTTCCAAATAATATGAATTAGTGATCAGGAGAGAAAATGAAGTGAAAAATGAATCGCTATTGAATTGCACAGATTTGGATTTAGTGTGCTTTTATTTTATAAAGATTGTACTGTTCTTTCAGACCTTGGTTAACGTAATGTATGACTGGAGGAAAGTAGTTTACAGGGTAAGATACCACAGTAAGAAGGAATTTACAGAAGTGACTGCCAATCCTTGCCTGCCAATCACCCAACCCTTTCTTAAAGTTTAAAACTTCCTAGACCAGATGGAAGACCTTTACCTCCTGGCAACAGCTCAACAGCTCAGCATAACCTAAGTAGAGTAATTTACAGTAAGCACAGGTAATTCCCAGTCCAAGGAGCATTAAGCACTATAAAGAGGGAGGTCACAAGATGTGGTTTGGTAGAAGGGAAAGTTAGACTTTGTTTGCTTGTTTATGGGGAGTTGGTTTGTATTTTTTGTGTGTGTTTGTTTTGTCCTCTCCTTGGATTAATGACTAATGTATACATAGCAGAAGAAGCTTTGAATCTTAGTGTTTCCTGAATTTGATGCATATTGGGAAATCTGTGTTAAAAGAGGTTTCTGTGGATTCTAGTCAGTGAAGGCAGAAAAAAGATGGGATTTGTTAGTGTGAAGCAGAATCTGTGTTTAGATCTGCTGTGAAGCATCTGCTCACTTGTTATCTGAATCAGACCTTGGATCTTAGATACAAGTACTAGGCTGAGATACCCACTGTTTCCTTTCACTTCTGTTTGTGAGCTTTACATCACTTTTAATATATTAGGACAAATGCTTTTAGATATGAGTAATCATATTTACTTTTAGGTTTATCTAATCTGCGTTAATAGGAATTTCCAGGCAAGTAAATGTATGATTAGCTCATGCTTTCACCATTTTTTTTTGCCCCAAAATGGAATAGTAAATGACTTGCAGTTCACAAGTCTTCTGGAATAGGTTTCATAGGGTAAAAGCTAACACAAATTTATCTCCATACATTGCACAGGCAACTTTTACAACTTGGGACCAAGTGGTCTGTAAGAAAGAAATGTCTTCTTGCAATCTTGGTAGCTGGAAAAGCTGTCCCAGAGATGACTGGAGAAAAGAGAGCACTCTGGTGGATCCAGGAGGGCTCTGAAGCAATGCAGAAGAATATGGCTATAATTAAAAATACAAAATGTTATTGTGGTGTGCACTGTACCATGCTTTCAGAAGCAGATCTCTTTGGATGCATTCATAGTTATTGCTCTATGACCATCATGTGGGTGTCACACTGTAGGGTTTCATAAGGGTACATGCACAGTTCTAGCAGTTGTCCTGACAGACTACTGAGTAAAGGTGCCTTTGGCACAGGCCAAAGCCTGTTGACCATTCTATTTAAAGATGGGTATACCCATCTTTAGTGAGTGCTCTTTGTAAACACTTGGCAAATACTGCACTTGACTCTTGAACAGCACATTGAGCTTTGAGTAGATTCTTTCTGATACCAGTTGTGGCTGCCCTATTCACCTAAATTTTGGGACAGCAAAAACCTCTCAAAGCAAGGCAATAAAGAGTGAATTAATTAATCTCTTTCTAGCATTGCTGCACAATAAAAGTGCTTGTAATGCTGTGTTCTCAGTGCATATACATTTTTAACAAAATATTTATCAAAAGCACAATAAAAAATGAGAGACTTGTATGTCCATCTAACTTGGCTATTCCTTACTCTGTTTTTTAAGACATAGTAGTTGTACTGTTTGCATTTATATTTAAATTATTGCTTGCTTTTCTAACATATCAACATCTTGTATCTTTTCTTATATTGCTTCTAGTTTAGAACAGTAGGTGGTTTTTAGGAGGAATTTCTGTAGCTGTGACTGATAACAAAAGTCACAATAGAGATTATAAAAAAAAAAAAGAGAGGCAAATCACAGAATATCTGTTATAAATCTAAAACTCTAAGACTCTTTTCCCAAGTAACAAGTGAAAAGACAAGAGGAAATGACCTCAAGTTGTGGCAGGAGAAAGTTTAGGTTGGACATTAGGAAAAACTTCATCACTGAAAGGGTTGTTAAGCAGTGGAACTTCTGTTGATGGAGGTGGTGGAGTCCCCATCCCTGGAGGTATTTAAAAGGCATGTAGATGAAGTGCTTAGGGACAGGGTTTAGTGGTTGGGTTGGCGGTGTTAGGTTAATGGTTGAACTTGGTGACGGTAAAGATCTTCTCCATTCAGAATGATTCTATGATTCTAAATGCAGTCCAAATCTCAGAAGAGAGGTAGGAACTGTCAAATTAACAATGCTTGCAAGTTTATCATGTTAATTAGTTGACAGGTCAGATGATGTTTTCTAATCTTTGTGTGCTAGCAGGACTGAAAAATATTGAAAATATAAAACTCCTTAATTAAAATGTATATTGAAAAAAGTATGAAAAATGCTTTGAATAAAACTATTTTAATAGAACTAAATACATTGCTTTTTATTACAGTAATTTCACAATCTGGAACCCAAGTACTACTGGTTTTGTAAATTGCTCATGGGTTGCACTAAGCTATTTTAGATTACTAAAAAACTTTTATGTGACATCTGCCAACAAAAGGTCAATGAGCACCTGTGGCAAAACCACAAAAGGCTTGATATACTGCAACATTCTCTGTGCTAGGTCCAGGGACAAAACTACTTCAGATACACTGCTGCTGGTGCTGACTAAGTTTTTAATAGGTAGTGCCATACTAACCTTTCTAGTAGCTGAAATGTGTTCTAGTGGATATTCTCAATCCTTTTGGAGACTGCAAGATGGTTAGAAGGCTTTTTAAAGAAAGTAATTATAAATCTGTTTCCTTAATGAGCCTTGAAACAGTTGTATTAATATAAAGCCTTAAGCTACTAAACCTTTCCGGGTGAACAGTGTCCTCTTATGACAGAGCTTGATATGAACTGGATACATGTTTTATGGGAAAATGTGTTCTCTATTTTTGACTGCTTGGCACTGAAGAAAACGTGGAATTAATTCAGCATCGATCTTCATTTGCTGCTTATTATCTGATATTTAGATAGACTTTCACAATTTGAAGTACTTCCCATGAAATAAAGACAAAACATGACATAGTGGCATTTTAAAGAGGAGATGCTGGGAGAATAGCTTCTACTCATATATTTTCTTTCATACTAGATACATTTCCAAAAATGTGAAGTGTTAATTTCAAAATAGACTTTGATATGCTGTATTTAAGGAAAGAGATTTACTGATTTCTTGCTTTTTCTTTCTACAGCTAGTTGATGTGGAAAAATGGGTATGTGATTCTGTCTTTTATTCACTTGATCCCAAATGTTTTGTGTTGCCACTGAGTCTAACCTGTCTGTTTTGATACCCTTTGTGTTCATGACCCTTCAACTTGCATGGCTCAAAAAAAAGAGGCGAATACATGGTCACATAGGATTTGGTCATTCCTGAATTGTCCTACCAAATTTCATGCTACCACAATGACTTTTGTCTCTTAATTTGACTGTAGAATTTTGTCATATAAATGTATGATTATTGCCTGTCAGTTTTGAGCCTTGCTATCTAATGTTATAACTCCATTCTGTAACCCTCCCTGTCTTTTCCAGTATAGACACCGTAATCTTAGAATGCATGACAGTAAGATAGCTAATACTAATAAACAATGTGTGACACCATATCTAGCTGCAAATAATACATATACGTAATATTTAATTATGGAGAACAGCTGCTACAGAATAAAAAAAAAATTCCTAGATCTTAGCAAATAAAGTCAAAGCACAAGTCTGCTGAATGTGTTGATAAGGCCTTTCCTAATGTGTCTGTGTATACCATACATATTTTTTTGGGTATCTGATATAATTTTCCTCTATGGGATATAGTTATGTATGTTTTTTTCCAATGTAATCTTTAATGTGCATATGTATGATATAGTGGCCATAAAAGTGTGTGTAGTATTGTTTGTTCATGTTTAAAATGTTAGAAGTGTGTCTGAAAGCTTGGACCATAATAGATGTCTGTGATTTCTTAATACTTAATTTGGGCTTCACATGACCAGAAAGAACCTCAGACATCCTTTGGTATATGGTCAATAACACAGCTACAGCACTGGTGTCACTTTATTTCAGCCAGACATTAGAGAATTTTAATCTGTGATTATTACATGCTTACAGTAAGTAGTGACTCAAGTTATAGCTTGCTTGAGACTCCTGTAGGTAAGTAAATTGTTTACATGGTGGCTTAGGCTTTTAAATACCCTTTCTACTCATGTATTTCAAACTGTCTGTGTCATGTGACATATATATGTAGATGTTTACAATTAATTTTAGCTAATGGTATTATTACGACAGCATTATCCATCTTCCGTGAATCTGATCTTGGCAATTTTTTGTAGATGGATTTGGAATGTTTTTAAGCCATAATGATGGTCAGGATAACTTATAATTTTTTTCCCCATTTTAATTACAAGTGAGGGAGGGCGTTGTTCTAAATTTTTATATTCTGTGGTTTTATTCCTATGAAGAATTTTGCTATAAAGAGAAAAAGGAATAGAAAGGAAGTTCTTTCATATACGGGCACTTGGCCTTCTATTTCCTGATGCATGAAAAATTTTGAACCAGAAGTTTATTGGTTACACTCTGACATAGATCTTTTTGTTTTGAAATGAAGCATTCAAAGAGCGTGTTCTTGGAAAATATAGTATTACCTGAAGACAAGCAAGTTACATCTCTCTCTTTTTTTTTTTTTTTTTATTTTTATTCAGATTTTAGTAGCTTCAAAATCTTATGGTCTGGAAATACTGCTTCACAGCACTGTGTCCTTAAACCATTTTAAAAATAAATAGTTCCCATGACAACAAAGTGAAATACTTCATTCTGAGTTAAATCACCTAAATACTTTTTTTAATAGACCAGTTCTGTAATCCAGATGACTTCTTGTCTAATGGAGATGGAGTGCGTGCTGGCTTTACTTCAAATGTGAAATTATTCTATCTCAGATGAGCCCCAGTTGGCCCTGTAATGAAACTTTTAAGCCTCTCTATAATTCAGAAGTGTTACCAGAGGTCTTATGGTGGACTGCAGATGGACGTACATCTGTACATGTGGGCTGGCAGTTGTGCAGCTGCGTGGTCATTGAGGCCAGATACCACATTCTAATACAAATACTTTTCCAATGTAGAATACACAAGATTAATGCAACTGTGTTTCGTTATGTCTGTGGACACCTTCCAGTACAAGCCCAGAGACTAAATTAGACAGGCTTTGTGTGAAATTAATGACCAAATTAGTAACTGAACCTTGCTGTGAGGAGTTTCATACCATTCAAAGGATAAACTATAGTCATTAATTTCTGAGATCTTCCAGCCTGTAAAGTGTGTTAATGGAAATTTTGTAAGGAATTACTTTTGCTGTGCTTTTCCTGTTGAATGACTATCATTCTTATGGTGATTTTGTTCCAAACATCTTTATTCTACTGTAAGGCATGTGCTGGCAGTTGAAGCTAGATAAGAATTAAATGAGCTTAAGATACTCCTTTTTTTGGTCTCTCAGCAGGTGTGACTGTGAGTGCTTGTAGGTCTGCTTCAGGGCAGAATCAAACAGATTAAAGACATCTGGCCAAACATAAAAGCTAATGGAAGTAAGGCTTACCTTTTCCATTCTGGCCCCCTCTTCATATTTGAAAATGGCTTTTCTGCTTTTAATTAAACTAGCAAGGGTAGGGAAATCCCAATATTTGATCAGTGGGATTTACTAAATTTCAACGGAAATATATCTCATTTACAGAGAAAATAATGGTAAAAAAATAAGCTGAAATTGAATAATGCATAGTGAAAGGAATGCCTGTAATTTTTTCAGATTTAACATATTTATGAAATAAGAGATATAATTTTGAGGTGTCTGTTGCTGTGAATGGGCAAGTATTGGTGTTTGTTTGCAAATTTGTGACTTTAAGGTGGGTGTTGTATCCTTTAAAAATCAAACCCTTAAAGAACTTATGTTCTCATAAAAGCAGCTGAATGTCCATCTTGACTTTCAGAACAATTGCTTAGCACTGTAACAGAATTCAGTGTAAGGATTGGGGATTCTCTAGGGCATCTGTGGTTTCTGAAACATGACCTTTTTTTACACTCTTGCCTACATATAGTTGGTGAATAGCATAGAAAATTTGGCATTATGAGCCCTCAAGAATGATTGTTTTCAAGACAGGTTGCTCTGAAGAGATGTGTATTGATTCTTAAATTTAGAGTGCAAGGGACAAGGATGTTCATCCACACCCTGCTAATGGCAAAGCCATGGAATTGTAGGTTTGTCTGTGATTTTTAAATATACAGGGGAGACTCTGGTGCTGAAGGTAATGGTAAATCTTTTTCTCTTCCCCTCACATAGTTATTGTGTTAGCTCAGTTTTATGCCACTAGTAAAACCTAATTTTCAGTGTCCGTAGAGAAAAGAAACTTAGAGTAAGAAAACACACTTTAGACACTTTTCAAAAGAATTGCTTTCATTACAGATTTCTGAGTTGAGAAGTGAATAAATTCTGGCTTTCAGGGTAGTGTGAAATGGATAAATGATAACAAGAAGTAGATTTTTGGCTAGTGGAAACAAGCTAGAGTTCTTGTAGTGTTTGGAGTGAGGTGCAAAACAGAGCTTCATCAAGACACATGTTTGCAATAATATGTATTGAAATAATTAATTGGACATCCATGCTTTATAATTGTGATTTTCAATAATTAAATCATCTAAGATTTTTTTAAATTTAATTTTTTTTTTGTTCACACTAAGTTAATTAAACATATATTTGTCAGATTACTGTGGTAGGAAAATATGCTAATTATGCACAGATATTTGATACCCTAAGTTCAAAGAATTTACATTCAAATTTATAAGAGACTGCGGAGGTGACGCAATGAAGGAATATCAGCAGTGTTAACACAGTTACTCTTACAGAGATCATCAGGGAAAATGGGAGGAGATACCACTGTATGTTGTTAAAACAAACAAGCATATCAAAATGGAGTGACTATGCTCCTTAAAATGCCACACTTAGGACTAGAGTTTTAACCATGTCTGCAGTTCCATCCTTAGTGTACTGCATATTGTAGAGGATGCTAATTGCAGCCCAAGTCTAATTCATATCGTCAAGAGTCAGTTATATGAACATTTTCTAAGTATGCTTTTTATTTCTGGAAGAAATCTGTGTGCAAATCTGAC
>JANHFX010021268.1:164609-190214 GCA_027560015.1 Chloroceryle amazona | reverse complement strand
ATTACTGTGGTAGGAAAATATGCTAATTATGCACAGATATTTGATACCCTAAGTTCAAAGAATTTACATTCAAATTTTAGATATAAGAAACTGCGGAGGTGATGTAATGAAGGAATATCAGCAGTGTTAACACAGTTACTCTTACAGAGATCATCAGGGAAAATGGGAGGAGTATGTTGTTAAAACAAACAAGCATATCAAAATGGAGTGACTATGCTCCTTAAAATGCCACACTTAGGACTAGAATTTTAACCATGTCTGCAATTCCATCCTTAGTGTACCGCATATTGTGGCGGATGCTAATTGCAGCCCAAGTCTAATTCACATCGTCAAGAGTCAGTTATATGAACATTTTCTAAGTATGCTTTTTATTTCTGGAAGAAATCTGTGTGCAAATCTGACTGAAACACTTTTGAATAGAATAATAGCATTTCCAACTGTATACTAGGAATCCTTTGGTATTTCTCCTGCAGTTCATGTTACAGATCTGAGAACTTCAAGCCGTGTTCTGTGTATCAATGGTAGTTACCATGAATTGCAGCAAACTGTCTACTTTCAGTTTACTTGTTTTCAGTACTTCTTGACTGGGTTAGTGTAAAGATCTAATATTTCTATGTAAGCAAAAACAAGAGCACAAGCATAGTAAGAAAGACATAGTCAGGAGGTAATCACTAAATTAAAAGGATTTTAAAACTGATCTTGGCAACTTTGCTATCAAAAATTCAGATAAAAATATCCTTACTGTTTTGCTGGTTTTATCTAGCCAGAGAGCCCAAGAATTAATCTGAGATTGAAGTAAATTAGAAGGTGTTTGAACAATCACAGTGAATGATACACTACCCAATATCTGTCTAAGGAGACAAGTACTATAATAGCCCCAAACAGCTGTAAGTATTTACATTAGTGATGCATCCTTAGTGTCTTCAAGTAAAGCTTCAAAAAAGATTTATTTATTTAGAGAGAGAACAGTTAGGATGATGGATAGAAGTGATGGGTGTTATGTGCCTCAAATCTAATAGTTTGAAATGCTGCAAAGGTGACTCTCTTTTTTATTGCTGGTTGGTTTAAAGCCATGTTCCAGTCTATACAGGTAGTCTGGCTGTTTAGTGCTGAGTTTAGTTCCACTACAAGGGTGATATTCATGTCACATTAAGCACTCACAAAGGCATTTGTCCCCAAAGGAACAGATAGCACATGCAGCTAAAGACTTAAGTCTTTAAGTGGAATATGATGGTCCAGTTGTTGGTTCTATTTGATAACCAGTCCTACCTCTCAGGATAACTTCTGAGAAAACTGGATGCTAGAGAAAGAGATGCATGTAAAAATCATAGAACATTCTGATTTCTTGAACAACTGAGTCCTAAAGGCAAAATAGTGTCCTTGATGAATCTCACATTTCAAATGTAAATATGACCAAGCCCTACTATCATCACTGTTGCTTCATTGATGGGGTAGAAACTTTGTGTATAACTAAAATAACACATCATCACAATTTGATCTCTTACTTGTAGCTGAGTTAATGTTGAAGTGTACAACAATTATTTGTTGTACTTAGTGATGGTATCAGTCTGTCTTTTTACCACTTTAACGCTTTGGTGTTAGTGTTGAGCAAACAATACCTTTCAAGAACAATGGATGTTAGAATGACATTAAGAAGTTTTAAGTATAATTTCTGTTTTATCTGTTTAATTTTCAAATACATATTCTGAAGTGCTAATGTTAGTCCAGAAACTCATGTGTGCTGAGGCACAGAGAGAACTGTGAAGGAGCAGAAAGTTCTTCCTTCTGCAGAAGATGAGTTGGAGAAATTTCTTTTGTACAGCCTGTTGTCTACCTGAAGTGCATAATTTATGTTGGTTTGGTTCAGTGTTTTTGTGAAATTTTTTTTTCCCAAGATGAGATTTAATTTTTCAAAGAAAGTATTATCCTTTAGCTGAAAAGGGATTTGGTCTAAAAACCTTGAAGATCATTCTTGCAGAATGATGTGACGGGGGTACCTGGAACCCTCTGCCCTATCCATTTGCTGGTAGCTGAGCAACTGAGGCCATCACGGTTTGTGGCATGTAATGTCTTAGGCTTGGCCTGAAGTTTCACAGGGCCATTCTCTTCACACTCGTGGACATAATGTGCATTTAATTGTTTTCCATGAAGAGAAAGCATTTTTACAGCTGAGTTTCTGAGCATTTCTTCCCCTGGTGGTTTTGAAGTAGTAGGTGGCGATATGTGTTCAGACTTCCCTCACTCACTGTTGTCTTTCAGGTTTTCTTGCTTGAGGGGGACTGTTTATGGCACTTTCTGTCTCCAAGAATGACATGTAAATCATATTCTAAATTATTAAGAAGCCAGAGTAACTCTGAAGAATGCTGTATGAGAGATCCAAACAGATGACAATTGTTTCTCTCTCATTTATTACAGTTCATTTGTCAGCTGAACAGAATGAATTCTTAAATCTCATCTTCCAAAACTTCCAGCACAAGCAGCTGCTGTTATCATTTTAGTAATCAAGGGAAGACATAAACTATTCACTTTCATCTGAAGCTAGTTTAAGAGATTACAATCAAGCAGTTAAGTAAACTCTCAAGAAGAGAACCAAAAGATTTCCCAGAAGGACTGTTGTTAAATGCACTTCTAATACGGAAAAAGCAGTGGGGTTGCATAGTGCTCAGAATAAAATCTCAGATGGACGACAGCTGAAAGAGACTGAGGTCTTTGCTGGATCTAATCTTAGACTGACAGCATGATGGCAAATGAAAGTCAGTATTGACAAATACAGGAAAGGTTATAGTAGAATTAATCACATAATTAACTTGTTTCTACATTAATTTACACACACCTCACTGTAGACAGCTCAGCAAAGACTTCTCTTTAGTTTCTGGAGATACCCAGTAAAAGGAAACAAAATATTGGGGTGACAAGAAACGGGATGACCAATAATGCCTAAATGGTTCTGTTGATAAGCAAGAGGGATGAGATGTCATCCAGAGGGACATGGACAGGCTGGAGAGGTGGGCATTATCAGTAGAGGCTGGGAGAGGATATACTGGAGAGCAGTCGTATGGAAAGGGACTTGGGGGTTCTGGTGGATGAAAAACTGGATATGAGCCACCCCTGTGCAATTGCAGCCCAGAAGGCCCATCACATCCTAGGCCACATCACAAGAAGTGTGGCCAGCAGATCGTGAGAGGTGATTCTGCCACTCTGCTCTGCTGAGACCTCACCTGGAGTACTATGTCCAGTTCTGGAACCCTCAGTACAGGAGGGACATGGACCTGATGGAGCAGGTCCAGCAGAGGCCACCACAATGATCAGAGGGGCTGGAGCACCTCTCCTACAAAGACAGGTTGAAAGAGTTGGGGTTGTTCAGCCTTGAGAGAAGGCTCCAGGGAGACCTAATAGTGACCTTCCAGTACCTGAAGGGGGCCTATGAGAAGGCAGGAAAGGGAGTGTTTACAAAGGCCTGTGGTGACAGGACAAGGGGCAATGGTTTTAAACTAGAGAAGAATAGATTTAGATTGGATATTAGAAACAAGTTCTTTACCATGAGGGTGGTGGAACTCTGGAACAGGTTGGCCAGGGAGGTAGTTGAGGATCCATACCTGGAGATATTCAAAGTGAGGCTCAACAAGGCTCTGAGTAACTTGCTCTAGTTGAGGATTTCCCTGCTCACTGCAGGGGGGTCAGGCTAGTTGACCTTTAGGGTCCCTTCCAGCCCAAACCATTTAATGATAACATGATTCTAAATGATCATACTGTATTTTAAATCATTGCTTTATAATTATGGTAGACAGGGTGCACAACTTTTAGTTTCCAAATGTATTAATTACTAAATAGACCCAGAGGACTTTTAAGGAGAGAAGTCTTTGAACACTTTGATATCATGAGGTTATACTTTTGGGTGGGTGGGGTTTTTTTTGTTTCTTTTTGTTTTGTTTTGTTTTGTTTGTTTTTTGGTTCTTTTTTGCTAATACATCTTGTACATCTTTCATATACTTGTGTTTTGAAAGCCTGTATGATATGAAAGCTTGGAAGATCTCTGGTTAGACTCTCTTTTCACGTGGGATACAGATTTACTGCCAAACTTCAGTCCTCAGCTTCAAACTTTGTGATATCAAAGCATGAACTGATGAGGTCAAGAGAGGAAAAGATGGTCATAGAACTCTCACAAAGAAAAACGCATCACTGCGTATAATGTAACACATCACTCTCCTTTTATTCTTGAGTAACCTACGTGAAAATGAACCTAAAAATTTCCATGATCTTCAGGCATCAGTCATGTGGCACACATTTTTTATTTTTTTAGCCATTGAGTGAAATATTAATAACATTTTAATTTTCTTAATTTATTGTACATTTACATGCAACATGTTACTAATCACTTTGCTCTCCATCACTGCACTTTAATGCAGGACTTTACAACTCGCATTGTACTTATCTAGAAACTATCTGCAGAGCAAGTTGTTTAAGATGACCAGGCATGGCTCCTGTTTTACCTATATTGTGTTTTATCTTTAAGCAATAAGTATTTGATATGCTATATTATTAAAAAAAAAAAAATTAATCTGAGAGAACTATTACATAAAAGAAAGATGAAGCCTTGTTCTGAGCAGCTGTTTTGCTTTCTAGCACAAGCTATAATTATGCTAATGACACTGATAAATGTTCCTTTTAAATGTGGTTTGGAGTTCTGTGTATCCCACACACTTTTCAGGGAAAACAAATCCCATTTTTAAACACCTGAAAACAAATATTCATTTCACATTTTCTCTTTTTTCCCCCTTCTCATGGCTCTACAGAAATTTATGATGAAGGTAAGCAAGTTAAACATTTGGTATTATACTTTCTGTGAATTCCTGCAATTTAATTTCATTCATTCTATTTCTTTATTTTTAACATCAGCATCAAACTTGCCTTCACTAAAAAAACACATTCTGAATTTTGTAAAAAATTTGTATTTAGAAATCACAGTGGCTCAAGCTTGGATTGGGGTTATGGTTTCTTTAGATAATGAAGGACAAAAGGCAGGCACCTTTGTGGAAAGAGAACTTTGGGCTGGCCTCTCTAATTCTCAATTTACCATTACCATTTCAGTGAGAAGGCAATGCTCTGGTAAATAAGAAATCTTGAGACAATGAATAAATAATGAAAGTTATGGTAAAACACAGGCATTTTGGAAAGTGGGGATGGGACACTGTTTCTTTTGTCAAGAATGCTGTTGCAATGATGTGGTGTCTCAGTGGGATGAAGGGGGAGTCCTCAGGCTGAGGGTCACTGGCCCATCACTGCCTCAGGTCTGTAAGCATGTGCAGGACCTCTGCTTCTCAGTGATTTTAAAAAAATATAAAAATTATTTAGGACTATGATAGGGCACTTAGTGAATCTCCAAATGTTTTGAATAACTGACATTCGAATAACTGGCTGTGATGTTAGCCAAGGTGATGTGCTAGTTATCCATTTTCTACATTTTCCTTTATCAATGTCTATTCCCAATTCACCATCTAAAATGATTTGTTTACTGATTTTCATCCCCAAAGGGTTTGCTGTTCTGTGGTATGGTATGGCTGCATTGTCCCTCTCCAAAAGGGAGGAATTCTGGGCTAGATAAGCAGTGCTATTTTAAGGGATGGATTTAGTGATGTCAGAGGAATTTTCTTAGCATGACTCCTCTGCTGATCCATCTTTTCTTCCCACTTGGCTGTCTGTCTTATTCTTTATCTGTGAGTTTCTTTCTCAAGTGACAAGGATGATTCACATTCTTTGTATCATACAACAACAGAAAAAGCTTAGGCACAATCCTTAACCTGCGAAAAATGCCTCCCTCCTCCACTTATTTAGCTCTAAAATAACCAGGAAGATTTTTATTAATTCTTTCTATCTCCTATGCAGTGAAGGGGAAGGAGGATGAGGGGAAGAGAAATCTTCATTAGGCTAAGGGGGAACTGTTAAATTTCTATCCTCTTGGGCAGTTTTTTTCCAAGCTGCTGAAAGTGCTTGAAAGTAGGAGTTTGTAATGGAAGTATTCCCTCAGTCATAAATATAAATGTTTATTTTACATAAAAGGCTGGAAACAGATGATCAATATTATTTATTTTTCATATATTTTCACTGCTGTATCTGCTTTCCATTGACATGAAGTTTCTCATTTCTGGGAAAGCGTTAATACAAATATAATGTTGCAAATATTAATCATGAGGTATAGTTAAAATAAATGGCCACATTATTAGAAATATTTCATCTTCCAACAGGTCAATATAAGCAAAATTGGGATCATTTAGCATTGTTCTGACACAAATGTTTATCATCATTACCGAGAATTCCAATCTTTTAATATAAATAGTAAAGTATCTCTGTGTTTGTAATGGAATAAGGCATGCTCATGATTTTTATTGGCCAGTTCATACTTTTATGTGGTCATGATAGCCATCATTATCTAAGAGTAGGTACCAGCAGAGTCATCAGTCATACTGATCTCCATACTTGCATTTTTGCAGCACTTACTTTTTTGTAGTGAATTATATGAAAAGTGAATCAACTTAGAAGTAGGGTGTAAAGATTAGAATACGTATAGCATATATAATGTCTTGATAGTTTCAACTTTGTTATTTCATTGTAACATGCTTATAGGCTGCAGTGAGACAGATTTTAGACTGGTTTAAATTAATTCTTTGGTGTTTCTGTTGTTTGATACAAGGAGGGCGAAGGAATATTACCCCAATGCCACATGTGAATTGCTTTACTTTGCATTTTTAAATTCTAAGCAACTGTGGTTTGGTGGCAGCCACTGGAAGTGGCAGCTCAAGAGCACAGTAATTGCAGAAGGGTCTCATTAGCATTTTTGTTTTTTTGGTAGAAGAATTCATGTCTTCTGGGCCTTGATACAGCTACTCTGAAAAGGAAATTCTGTCTTTTTTTGTGTCAAGTGTTTTAAAGAAAATAGTTACTCCTATGATCAAGAGGAACATGTAAAACTCCTTGGCTCCCACTCTGTAGCTTTGTTTGTAGTCTTCACTGCTTGTAGCATTTTCAAGTTCTCTGGTGCTGCTGGAGGTGTAATTTCCCAGCATTGCTATTCCAAGCGTGAATTGTTTAGTTTTGCCTGACTAATCTTGTCTCGCAAGCCTTCTAGCTCTGTTCCAGGGTTACCTCACAAGTTCTGCAGTGACTCAGCCTGTTTCCATACATGCTGATTTCATCACTGCTTGGGGTTTTCTGGACTCTTTGGCCAGCATTCATCCCACAGAACTAAAACGTCTGACTTAGAGACATGGATATCCTAAGCTCCTTGTGTAACCAAAAGCAGAAGCATAGGTATCATCAAATTGTTGCTTAGATTTTAGGTGAACTGAATGACCAAATGTACCTTTTTCTCTTCAATGGCTCTTTAGTTGCCTTAGGCTAAATTAATCTGAGTTTGTCATCGAGAAATTCTTTTAGATTTTCAGAAGTTGTTACTGTTCATGCTGGTGTTAAGAGACCAAGCCTTCCTGTGTTTTCCAGCTGGCTTTTGCCAAGTATTAGAAAGAAGCTGTCATTAGTCATCTGAAGTTAAGTTTAGTGTGAAAAAAAATTAGACAGGGATACAATTCTGAGCAGTAAGAGGTCTTATTGAACACTTACCAGTGGTGGTCTCCAATTCTTGTCAGCTTGTAAAATTGCATCATCAGTGCTGGTTTTAGATGAATACTGGCTTCCATCAGCATTGGACTAGAACAGATGAAAAAATTATGTATTGCTCATGGAATAAATAGATGAGTAGTTTTTACATTGCTATGGAAACATCATCTCGAGCATCCTCTACAGCAATGGTTGTAGCATCATGCAAATATTTATGTGTAGAAGCATAGAGAGATGGTTTTAGATTGTGGGATATCCTTCCTCCTATTTCTTCCAGTTTGTTTTAGGCTTTTTCCAGTTTCTTTCACCTCATTGCTAATTCTGCTATCATGGTCTTGTACCACTCCTGAGTGAGGACTGAAGATTTTTTTAAGTTCTACATTTATTCTACATACTTCCAGTTAATTCTTTTCATTCAGTTTTGCAGATTACTAAGTAGGAGCCTTTAATTTGCTTAAATGAAGGAATTGTACATAAACAAAGCTCATGTATGTCTTTGTGCACTCACAGTTTTCTTTTGAAAGAAGCAGCTCAGGTTAAAAACTTGTATTAGCCTGCTGGTTTAAAAACTTTCATCAGCCTCTTGAAAAAGGCATTGATGCCTACAGTCTTGCATCTCTCATCTTGACATAGCATAGTCCAGAGTCTAAATATAATTTTACTCAGAATTCAGGGTAGTTGATTTTTTTTCAAGTCATTACTTGTGATCAGACCCACATTTCTGATTTGATTTCAGAATGTAATGACTATTCCTGAATTAGAAATTTGACATCTCCAATGTGAGTCCAGGGGAGGGATTTTGAGAAGGTTCCATCACTAGAGGAATATGTGCTTTGTTCATATGTAATTCTTTACGGCTTGTGTAACTGCTGAATGCAGTTTCCTGCTTGGTTTATTTTTGTGGTGGTGATGGGTTTTATTTTAAAAGGATTCAAAGCAGGTTACTGTAGGGTATTCTGTGTTTAATTGTATACTTCAGCTTATACATTTAAACTAAGCGTGTGGATTTAGAGATTGAGGTTTGTTTTCTTTTTTCACTTTCTGTAATTTTCTAACACTAGAGATGTTAAACTACAGAGCTCCATGAAACTTAGAGCACATACATGTGATGGAGCAAATAACACTTTCACATTTATATTTGCAAGTGTTTTTATGGAAGTATAGGTCTCCTCT
The DNA here is from genome assembly GCA_027560015.1 of Chloroceryle amazona. NCBI lineage: Eukaryota > Metazoa > Chordata > Aves > Coraciiformes > Cerylidae > Chloroceryle > Chloroceryle amazona. Next base: position 181,430 of record JANHFX010021268.1, on the reverse strand, counting down.
CTTTGACTTGCTGTTGTCTCCAGCATCTTTTCCAAACGTGTTTAAATATGAAAGTGAGCAATATTTATTTTTTTTTTAAAATACCATGTTGGTGTGCTTTGAAATCACAGTACCATTATTATATGTTGCAGTTTTAAGCTGCTGCTAGCTTTTTTAGTCTGTGACAAGAATAAATTTAGGAAACACTGATTTCCCAGTTGGCTTTGGCAATAAAGTCATTATTTCAGAGGCTTTGGCAATAAAGTCATTGTTTCAGAGGCTTGCTCCATTATAATGAGGTGGCAGTACACAGTGCTTTAAACGACATTGTTTTAGTCCAGCATACATATGATATAACCCCTAAGAGTCCTATTTGAAACTTGTAACATTATCCTGCAGTATTTGCCTTGGAAAACACAGGAAAAACACAGGGATTGTGTAGCTTCTTTTACTGTACAGGTTAAAGATTAATGTACTGCAGGTGAAAAATCACTGTACAGGTTAAAAAAGCTCTTGCAGGCAAAAATTTTCAGTGCCGTACAAAAAGTCGTGTAGTACTTTTTTAGAAAGCTGTTCAGAGCAATACTGAGCGGCCCTAAGTTCCATCTAGACTACTTGGGCTGGTGTTTCTTCTGGCTGGGTCTGGGGAAAAAGAGGAAATACCAGGCTAAGCAGTTGGTTGCAATTAGGTCATAATTTACTGTTACTGTAGACTGTATGGATTGCATTTTTAAAGGATTTACCACTGCTGGCTTGTAGCTTATTGTTTCACTTGATTTTGTTTGTTTTGGTTTTTTTTTTAAGTTCATCAAAACTGTATTTCCTTACAATCTATTCTTTGTACTGTAATTTGTTTGTGATCTGCTCTAGTTTTGTCCTGCTCTGGCAGGGGGGTTGGACTCAATGATCTTTGGAGGTCCCTTCCAACCCCTAACATTATGTGATTTTTCCCTAGAGCATGTGTCATCAATTCCATTCTGCTTTTATGGGTTCGTCATGGAACGAGACAGGAAAAGCCATTACATTGTTCTTAAAAACTCACTCTGTTACCTTGTATGATTTTCTAGAGAGTGGGCTGCCATTCCTGTGTTCTTGTGACACATTTTTAAATAACTTTCATAGGTGACTAGAATTGTCTGAAACCTGTGAAATGCAGTTGCTGTTAGGTGTTCTCAAGCATTAGATTTCTGAATAATGACAATGTTACAAAAGCTTTGTCTGTACATGCACAAAACCCTGAAATAACTATCCTGTTTAAGTACATGCTTTCACGTTTGTCTTTCTCTGGCACCAACCTGAATCTCAAAGCTTTTTCCCTCTTCGTACATTTTGAGGTTTTATAGTCCTGTAAAGTCAACAAATAAATGCCAGCATTTGCTGACACTGGTCTAAGAAACATTGTCTCTAGTAGAAATAAAGCTGTGCTCTTGAAAGGGACTCAAAACTTCCTTGGGTGCAAGAGACTATTTGCTAGTCTATAAAAATTCTTGTTGTAACTGAGGTTCCCAGAAGCACAAATGGCTCCACTTTTCACTTTTTTGATGTCCCCATGATTCATTTCCTTCTGCTTCTCGGGTACAGCTACAAGTGTAGCCATGCAGCCGTAAGCATAGTGGTGCAAGTGCTACTGTGTTAATTAACATCAATGAAATACCTGTTTTAATCTGTCAGGTGGTTGCATATCTCAGTACATATGACAGTTGTGTATCGAAAAAATAGTACAGATATAAAGTGGTGAGTCGTGTATAATGTATGTTACTGCAGGATTGTTATTCGAAGTGAAGTATGTACATTTTTGTTCAACGTAGTTATGAACATTTTGTGTACTGCTGATTCCATCATTTACACATTTTGCTACATAGTTTGTAGGCTATGAAGTTTAAGCTCTTCTTGACATTTTAATCCTCCTTCTGTTAAGAAAACAAGGGAAACAAATATTTCCCGACTTTAAATTATTTTCTTTACTTATGTTTCAAGATAACACTCTCTACATCAAATTAAGCAGCTCAGATATTAGTAGTCTATTCTCACTGCCTAGTCTGACCCTGCATTGAACTTGAAAGCTGTTTATATATTTTGAATGCTAATTTCTTCAGCTGTAATTGTTGTATTCTAAATTGCCTTTGCTTTAGCAGTGGCTTTTGGTAATGAGATGTCTCCAAATTATTCTTATATTCCAGATGCAGAAATGTTAGGCTAGAGATGGGCAGTTTATATGAAGTTTTCGCAAGTGGTGTGAATTTTCCCTATGAGCTTTCAATCTCAATGTATTGACTGTAGTGTTTGCAAGCTCTGAAGGCTTTTCAGGTCTTACTCTAAATCCCAAATTCTTGCAGAGTAAAAGGAGAAGGGTTTTGCATTCATATAATTTATGCTTCTGAATGGCATAGCTTATAGAACTTTAATGGATAAATTCTTTGAACACAAATGTATTTTTCTGCTGCCTGGTTATACTCAAGAAACATACTGTCCAATTTAGAAATTACTCTGAAAATTGGCAGTTAAAAACCTAAAGCAAATAAGACTCATGATAAATAATGTGGTTGTTAGAAACTTGCTTGCATTATAATGCCAATGATGTATTTGTGCAAATCTTTGGGCATTACAGATTTAATTAGTCAGGATTGTGACTTCCAATAAGCTGACTTGCATTGTCTCCTGAAATATTATTGACTATTACTAAAAACTTGGTGAAACTTCATTGGCACACCTCACAGAAGTCCATTTGTTATAGAAGTTCAATTTTTAGCTGTAATTTTATTTTTTGGGGTTGGACTCGATAATCTCCAGAGGTCCTTGCCAACCTCTACCATTCTATGATTCTGGCATAAAGATGAATACTGAGTATTTTAGTTATTGAAATGAGCCTTTAAATTAGGAAATTAACTTACAGGTATGTATATAACATGGAAGCAAGGCTCCAAAATTGAAGGCTTTCACAGCACTAGCTTTCTGTTTTGTCTTCCACTTTCCCTTCATATGGGTGACTTGATTATAACTGCCTCTCAGAAACCTTTATGTGGAAAATGCTTGAATTGTTTTGTGCAGCTCTTTCTTTTCTCTTAAAGAAACAGAAACAGCAAACTTGATTGCATTTTTTTTATGGGCCAAAGAATTATGAAATTACTTGAATGCTCTTGGGTAAAATTATCTAAAAAAACCCCACTGTCCTATGTTTAACAAAAGTGATTGAGATTTTTTTGATAAAGCTTTTTTCCTGTTTGGCCACAAATGGACATTTAACTGAATGGGTGCTACATTGACAAATCTGTATGGCCAAAACACAGGCATGTTAACGGCTGTGAGTTTGCTGATCACAGTATTCCTCACAACTTTTGTAATACAAGCAAATAAAACTGTATGTTAGATAAAACATTTATAGCTAGTAACACAACAATTTTGATAAAAATAGCAGTGCAAATTCAAACTTCTGTCCATTTTAGTGGCTTCGTTGATTTGGTACATTTGTCTGCTGTTGATAAAGCTTCTGGGCAAATCTGAAGTGTTGGTAAAGCTGTATGTTCACAGCAATTTTTCCTATCCTCTCCAGTGTGATCAGCAGCAGACATTCAGCATTCGTCTTTGGCACAACAGGCATGATATTATCAAACGTCTCATTCTTTCCTTCTGCCTTTGGGAAAAGTGGTGGTAGCAATGGTAGTTCAAAGCTAAATCTTCATGTCTCAATGTGAAGACTATGTCTGTGACAAAGACCAGGAATTTTATTCTTTCTTGATAAGAATTCATGTCATTCAATCTTCCATAGTGATTATTGAATATGCCTTTCTGTTGAAAGTCAAAATATACCTTGTGTCTCTCAGGATGCTCTCTTCTCAATAAAGATAAAAGCCAGAAATTCCTGGCAGTTTCTTAAAACTGCTAAAGTTATTATTAAGTGCTTGCTGCTTCACCATCTAGTCATCTCTTTTTTTCTTGACTGAGTAACTCGGAGATCACCAAATATTATGCAAATGGATAAAAGATAAGGAAGGACACCCAGTAAATAAGGAGGGGAAATAACTGTGTGTTGCCACCATAGCCATTCATTTAAATTGATCTTCAGCACTGAAATGAAGCTGCCAGAGAGATAACATAGTATGATTGTTTCCAATTTATTCTGTAATGAATCTGATGCTCCAGTCAAACAGAAGGTCAGTCTACTGTGGTAAAAGAAAGGGTATAAATGCTGTACATAAAATAATAAATTAGGCGTTCTATATGGAAGTGTAATGCTGCTTATGGAGCTGTCATTTATAGACTCAAAAATATGTATTTATTGATACTGCTTGAAGTGTGTGATGTTATGTGAGAGGTTCTGTCAGAGGTATATGGACTTATGTTCTTGACAATGTCTCATCTGACAGTCTCTGCTTCTGACCAGTGTCAGTCAGCTGTATCTCAGTCTAAGGAATTCATAAATCTTCAGCCTAAGCTGAAAGGTTGCTCGTGCTTTAACAAGATTTATTTTTCAGTTGTGGTTAAACTGGTTGTAGATAAGTAGAAACTGTAATGAAAACATTGTGAAAGAAAAGTTTGCAGTTTCTTGTCATAAAAGTGAATTTTATTACTTCAGTTTTCTTTCACTGAAGATATATGCTGCATTTCTCAAGAGGAACATTTACTTGAGCACGATTTCTGAATTTTCAGAACCCCCCAAATCCTGTTGATTCAGCTTGGATGTCTTTGAAGCACTTATATGACCTAGCAGAAAAGAATTCTGCCTAATAGTATTTAAATGCTCTGTGACAAGCAGTCTGCGGGTTGATGATCTTCCATGTGGTTGATATATCATTAATAGTTTCTGGTAAAACAGGGACAATACTCCAGAAGCTCTCTCTGCATACCTTCTGTATAAATAAAAGTATATTTTTTGGATGGAAAATGGGTGAATATTGAGAGATTCAACAATACATAAGGGGTAGAGGGGAGTGTAATGTGCATCAGAGCTGTTCTTCTCTAGAGGCTGCTAGCATTCAGCCCAAGAAAGAATGATTCAAGCTTCTGGAATTTACTGTATATCAAATAGATAGTGTTACAACATACACCATTTTCCCTCATCAGTGAACTGAGCACTTAGAGATTCACCTGTCCAAATTCTACCTTAGAACTCTCCCAAGGACTTGAAATGTCAATATATTAAAAGGTAATCCAAACTAGAGAACATATTCATAAAACGACCTTCTCGAAAATCCCTGAATAGCATTTTATCAGGAAATTGGCTTCTCGCAGATTGTCCAAAGATTGATAAGGATTCCTTTTCTCCTTTTTCTTTCTCAAAAGGACCCATTTTATTACAACATACCAGTATATCACTTCTTTTTATCTTTCAGTCTGCACAAGGTGGTGGCCATCGAACTCTACTCTATGGGCATGCAATCTTGCTGCGTCATTCCTACAGTGGCATGGTATGTAACAGGAGTTGATAGCAGCAAAGATTTCCTTTTTTTCTATGAAAGTTATGTTTGAAAGACTATTGCCATGTACTGGTATTTGGAGAATTAGTCACATCAAAGAGGCATTTAACCTGTGGATATCAGAAACTTTGTGAAGGATGGGTGCTTGGAAATAGGAAACCAAGCTGGTCAGAGCTGGTTGAGTGCTAAAACTAAGTCTGGCTTCATAGTGATGAGTTCTCTGTTTGTCAGTCTGGTTTGAGTTGGTCGTTTCTTAGGGATATTGCATAAGCTGCGACTGAATCCCACAGCTGGCAACCTGAGCATATGTTGGAGACTGACTGGAAAAGGAAATCCCTTCTTGCACATATTTTGGACAGAAGCCTTACTCTTCAATTCCCTGATGAATTACACAAGTTCCAAACTCCTTAACTACAAGTGAGGCTTCATGGAGGTGAAAATTGATGCAGCCAGCTCCTTTATTTCCACTCTCACTATTCCCATCTCAGTGGAATGATAACCTGGATAGACTGAGAGGTTATTTTAGAACATACATCTTTGTCAAGTCACCTTGAGTGCCATTCAGTTTATCAGGCACATGTGTTCTTGGCAGTAAGTAGTGGGGATAATTGAAGACTAGTTAATCCTGTGTTAGGAGGTTGATGGCTTTTTATATTTCAGTGGATTTTCATCTGTGAATAGAACTGGTAATGCATGCTTTATTCTTTTGATAGTATCTATGCTGCCTCTCTACATCTCGATCTTCAATGGATAAGCTGGCATTTGATGTAGGATTGCAAGAGGATACAACAGGTAAACACTAGTTTAAAAGCCTCTGTAATGAAGAATACTTTCGGTCTAAGAATCAGGATAGAGACCTATACATACCTATAAATTATGTAAAAATTAACATTAGGTTAAGGACTAAAGAAACAAGGTAATATTTCTGTGTTCTATATAGTCAGTATCTTATCTTTCATTTTTTAATAGGTTATGTTTGTTTTTTTTCTCTGAGGTATAAACGTGTCTATTGATATTTGAATATAAATTTACAATACTGAATATAAGTAAAGGAATATTCCAGCATTGTTATTCCTGATGTAGAAGCCTTCTGCTGAATTTTTTTTAAACTTGTATTATTTTAAATAAAGTTTCTATTAAAGTTTTAGAACTACTGGTGATTTGGATTTGTTTGTATTTTTAAGACTAATATAACTTCTTACAATGACATCATTTTGGTATAATTGTTAAATTAAAAATGATGTTTTCTTGTTATTCAAAGTCTAGCTTTGTCTAGGGGTAACAACAGCAACAATTGAACAGTTCCAAGATCAAAGAGATTATTTTCTGAAAGACATGCTTTTCATTCAAGAAGTATATCTGAGAGCAAGATTTATCATGGGAACAGCATTTGCGACTTTAATACTTATAAATACTCTGGGTAATTAGAAACGCTAACAATCAGAAGTGGAAGAACATAACTGAATTTGGATTGATGAGATCTTTCAAATATTATTTTAAGTGATATTATAGCTGCTTATTTTTATTGCCCTTAATGATGGGCTGCGCCACTTCTTTGTCCTAATTATTGGTAGAATATTTTTTGATGCCTTTCCCAGAACCTGGAATGAAGGTGACAGGGAAGCTTTTTAGCCAAAGCAGCCTGGACCAGGTTGCATAGAGATCTCAGCTGTGGAATCACTGTTCCAGAGGTCTTGCTGTCTTGTATATATGTTTTATTATTTGCAGCAGAGTTTCTCAGAGAGTGGTGCATGAATGACTTTAGTGACTGAAAACACATGGACATTTTGTTTACTCAGCTGAAAACTGTATCAGAACTTTAGGACTGAAATAAATGGGAAAGCAATGGCAATAATGTTTGGCATTTTCTTTCTAATTTCTTTCTCTGTTCTGTTACACAATAATGATACAGGTGAAGCATGCTGGTGGACGATTCATCCTGCGTCCAAGCAACGATCAGAAGGAGAAAAAGTGCGTGTTGGAGATGACCTTATTTTAGTCAGTGTCTCTTCAGAAAGATACTTGGTAAGTTCAGTAAGGATATCTGTACAGTGCTTCCTCTACAGAGAAAACCAGTTAATTGAAGTGTTATACAAAAGCTGGTTTACATTTTCACTTCCGGAAAGTATAATTTAAGGAGTTTAAACTGGTATTTTATACCATTTTGCAAACCAAGACACTGTAGGTCTGGAAAGTATGACATGTGACTAATACAATTTTTGTTCATTTCAATAATGCAATAAAAGTTGAAAAATTTACTAATGAAGAAAACCAAAAGAAAATGGGGGGGGGGGGGAAATCTGTCCAGACTGCATAACGGAGGTGTTTAGAGTCCCTATGGGCATTCAGGGGTTACCAGCACCATCACATATGAATTAAAACTTTGTATCAAAAATTTGGACAGTTTAACTTACGTACATCGCATTCTGGGGCTTTAAAAGATCCATATTTTCTTTGGATTGTGCACAGTGTAATATATATAGCTCCTGACATGTCATAAGTATATATAATTAAAATACTTAATAGTTTAGTAGAATTGAAATATTTTGAAACTTTCAGTGGTAGCTGTTTTTTATCACTAGTTTAAATAACTTTGTTCCTCATCAAAGTATCTCCTATTTGTTATGTAATGAAATGCTTCAATACTTTAAGACTATTTTCTTTTCATGTTCTTGGTGTTGCAAACTGAACTATTCTATTCGGGGGAGGGCGGATAAAAAAATCTGATGGAGTCTTCCATAAAATCAACCCCAGTGATTTGGCAAATGTAGCTACAACTAAGGAAAGGATCTTCAAGGAGGAGGTGGTTTTAGTTTTGTCAAGAGGACTCTCTCAGAACTGCATACAATATTAAAGTTTATTCTATATTGTTCACTTTTTTTTTATGCTACAAAGCATTATTTCTTAGTTTTTTACAGTATTTAAGAAAAGAAGTGAAGAGTTTAATGAGACTTAAAAGTAATGTGTTTTGGAGGTGGGGTTTTTTTGTTTTGTTTTTGATCAAAGTTCTCGCTTCTTTTGGAAGCATAGAATAATGACAATATTAAGTACTGGAATATAAATGTAACTTCTAATTAGAAGCTCTAACTTATTAATATGCTATTTTTTCTAAGTCAACATTATGACAACTTTCCAATCATCTTAAAAATTTTAATTTATTTTTAATAACTTCTTTTATGATAATTGTAAATAGACGTACTGGAAAAGCAACTTATTGGGGGCAAAATTAATGAGAAATCTAATTAATGAGAAGGCTTTATTTGAAGACATTGAATTTCTTGGAAATTCACTGAATTTCTGATTTTGTTGCTGCATTTTAATTTTGCTCTAGATTGTGTTTCTGTGTAGGTGCATGCCTGTACTCATAGTTTCTGCCCTCTGATTAATAAATCAGCTCAGTCTTTTGTATTCTTTAGGGTCTGTGCCTCACCAGTTAATTCTCAAGGCTGTCGTAGGTACTTTTATGCAGCGAGAGACATGATGCTGACTGCAGAGACTGATTTTCCTTAACATATGGTATTAATGTATATACTGTGTCTTCCATGCAAAATATCAATATAATAAAAATAAATCATATTTTGAGTGTAGAAAGAAATGACACAAATCTGTTCTTGATACTTCAATCATTGCATTATAGTCTCAGAATGGCTTAGAGTTAGAATGTAATGAAGAGTTATTAAACCTATTTTAGTTATACAGCTCCAGTATGATAGTAAGAAGGAGTAAGGATTCACTAAATTATTTCTGCTCTTACATGCATTTGTCTCCACATTTTTATGAACAGATTTTTTTCCAGACTAAATTACGAACTGATGAACTATGCAGCTTAACAATCATAACAGTATTTGTGGTTTTGCTACCTATTATCACTGTGAATAAAGCAATGATACTTAGATGAAAATTCAAACAGTTGATAAAGATTGAACTGGTCAGTTATCAAGGCATTAATATTTTTCATGAACACAATCTTCATCTTAAATTTTTTGTCTTACTCTATTAGGTATACAAAATGGCTTTAAAGGATGCAACTTTGAAAATAATCAGTGTTTTCATTTTGAGTGTTGTGCCATGTTACAGCCTCTATTTTCTACAACACTTAAAGGAATGTAGCATCTGATACCTTTTACAATAGCTGTAACTGTGGAGAGGTGAAGTTAATTTTTATGAATCCACTTAGTGAGATCAAATAAGCTTTACTGAATCCAGCTGAGGAATGCTTTTTTCTGAGGAGTTCCTCAGATGGATCCCTTAACAGAGAATAATGATCAGCAGGATGCTGAGGGTTAGGTTTATGTATGTTGTGTACTTAGAGTTAAAACCTTGCAAAAGGTAAGTTTTCTATCAAATGTTCTATGTCAATGTGGTGTTTGAAATAGGCTTGCAATGTCATCTTTTTAGATTTCAGTATTGCTCTATGTTTTCATGCAACTTGCTAATTCTCTCTAAAGATAAATAACAATCTTGGGTCAAAGATGTACATCTAAAAATAATATGAATGGAGTGCATTCACAGGGCAAGGCTTTTTCAAAGTGTACTCAGATCTCGGGTCAATTTGTATAATTCAAAGGGAGAGCAGAACTATGTCAGCTTCAGAAATTTTTCTTCCAGTTGTATGAGTGCAGCTTAATTACTTTTTTCTTCCCATTGACTTTATTCTCTCACTGTAGGCAGTAGATTAGTGTTTACACCTAATATAGTTGGAAATCACCACTAGGTATTAAGAAAATATTAGGACTTTCCTATAGTTCCCCTTCCCCACTTTCAATTAAAAAGAAAAAAAATAAAAAATTGAAACAATTGGCTTTTTTTTTTTTTCTTGATGAATCATCTTTTTACCTGCAGTGAACAAGTGTTAAACTGCTAAGAAGCTTAGTATTAAAATAGTCATCTAAAGGTCCAGAGATGTGGATTTTGGCTGTTTGTGGACTCACAGCAATGGCCCTGGGCAAGTCATTCAGTTGCTCTGACTCTCATTATCTCTATCAATACAATGGGATTTTGGATGCTTATTTTTCTGTGTAGAATTTCTGAGGAAAAGCACTTACATAAGTGCTTGTGGCATTATATAATGCACGAGCTGCACTGTTGCCAGATCCTTCAGAGTGGAAACTTGGCTCTGCTGAACCCTGTTAGCAAAGAGCGAAAAGATGTTCTGCTATAAATATTGCCACCATTTAAGTTCAAGTCAGAGATGCTCTGTTTCCTTTCTTGAGGCAGTGCAGCCTGATGAACAGATGTAATATTTTCAGCATGTTTCCCTGTCTTGTATATAATAGTATGTGCCCCTGCACTGAGGTTTGCCTATGCCTACTGTTAATTATATGCCATTATTTCTTTAAAAATCACCAGTTAGCAATTTTTTTTAGAAATTCAATTAATTGTAATTTCTTTCACATTCATGCAGCCTCTGGACATATTTGTCTAAAATACAAAATGCATAAAGATAAAAATGAAAATTAGTATCAATCAGATCAGTGTTCTGGCTAAGAAGTCAGTAAAGAGGTGAAAAAGAAACCCCAACTTTGAATCTACAGTGCCCAGATTTCAATATAATGCAACATTTTCTGCATTGTGATATATATATTTATTTACTTTAGTTGCTGTCCTGACTGGAATGCTGATCTGCAGCTGCATTATGCAAAGCTGTGAACAAACCTTGAGGATTATTTCTTTTACTTTAAATGACTTTTTTTTTTTTTCTGTTTGGTTTTGGGTTTGGTTTGGTTTTGTATACTGGACTCTAATATGAAACTAACTGGAAATTTCCTTTGAAGTGTAAGCTTTTCCTTGAAGATTTTTATAATGGTTAACTGATGACAGATTTCCTTTTCAAAAAATATCCAGATAGGATCAAATTATTTGAAAGGTGGAGCTGGTATCTGTCATTTGTCTTGGACAGGAGGACAGGTTCCTGAGTAAAAGAAAGGCACTTCCCATTCATCCTCTTGCATCGAACACAAATCATAAATCCATCATTTACTTTTTGTTGACAAATAGTAAAAAATGATTTTTCTTTAAAATAATTTGAATCTCCATGAAATAGAAATACAAATACTGGAACCAAGATAGAGTTGAGCTGCTCTGTTGCACCTATCATAATTTGGTACCCAGAGTCTTTACACAGTTTGAAATGTTATTGTGGGAGCTGGTAGATTTTCCTGATAATTAAGGTTGTCAAGCTGCTCTGGCTTATAAAATCCTACTTATAATCAAGTGCTTATAATATAAAAAAATAATTATTAGAACTAGTAGTATCTATTTCTGGTTTTGTTGTTGTTTATTGTTAGTTTGATTTTTTTTTTTTATGAGTGCGAGATAATATTTTCTTTTAGTTCATCCAGAAAAAGTCAAATGCCACAGAGTTTGAAGACGGGGAAGAAGAAACCCCAATCATATTATTAAAATTAATCTAATTTTCTTGACAATGTTGAGCATCTCATTTTTTATAACAAATGCAGGAAATTAGGAGTGTTCTTGTTACCACAGGTGTACTTCTTGCTAACTTAAAAAAAAAAGGGTAACAAGCCTCTCTTTGCTTAAATTTAGTAAAGAAACATTATCCTGAAATAATGCAGCTTAGTCATGCGCAGGGGATGCTTTTTAAATTTACTTTTAGTAGCTAAAAATCTGATGACTGTCTATATTGCATAATCTAGGTCTCTTGCACCTGCTGTGTGTTGATGACCTGTTTAAACTCTCTCCACAGCAAATAATTAAATACCCCCCAATCCTGGTAGAACCAGAAATACCTTGTAGAGGGTGGCTCAAGGTGGGGGTGAAGTCAGACACTGTTTTGACAGCTGAGAACCCAATGTTTTATGTGCTGCTGGTGATCTGCTGTCATTTAAGATATGTGGAGGAGGAAGCCATGAGAAAGTAGAAAGAACAAAAGGCAGGTGATGTAGCAGGGACAGCAGCCTGGAATTGAAGTGGGAAGGAGGGAAAACTGAGTGGGACTTGATGACTAGCTGAAAAGATTGGCAGCTGAAGGCAGGCAGACAATAAGGGACTAAGAAATCTTCAGGGACAAGATGCTGGTGACAAAGGAGGAGTGGGCACCTGCAGTTTCAAGTTTTGTGTTAGAGATTTGAGGCAGAAAACCTGTGCTGTTTTGGCAGGAAGAATTGATAGAAGAACCAGTGCAGTGTCACTGGGAATGAAGGATGACAAGAGAAATTTGTAGAAAAGAAGTAGGCTGGCTGGGGAGAACCAAACTGAGGAGCAGGAGTTGTGGTGAGTTTCTGGAAAGGAGTCTAATGCTGGTTGACATGGGAAGGAAGAGGTTGAGCATGAAAAAAGCCAAAAGGCCAAGCTGAGGCTTTGTAGGTCAGAGGAGAAACTTTTGAAGCAGGAGGAGGTCCGAGTTCTGGGTGATAAAGTCAGCTGTAACTAGGCTGGGAAGCTGGATTGGCCAGGTGAGAGATAAGGGTCTGGGATAAAGAGTTGGAGGGGAAAAGAGAACGAGAGAGGCCTGAAGCAATTAGACTAGATAACTGCTATCAGCAATTATCTAGGAAACCCATTGTATTAAAAGGCACAGCAGTCACCCATGGTATGCTGACAGCCTACTCCTGTTGGTGATTTTGTGTTAGTTTAGGTAGCAGATGTCTGAAAAATGGTCTTGAGGTTTCCTTCTCGACCCGTGGTTCATGTGAGTGTCAGTGTGGTGCCACCTAGTGTTACTGGAGGGTTTTCTCAGATTTTTTTTGTAAATTTTTTTAATGATAGGAAAATTACATATAAATTATACCACCAAAAAAAAAAAATCCTACATTTTGAAAAAACACAGGCATTAAAAAATACAAGAATTATGGCACTGATATGTTTTTATGTAATCTCTTAAATATTATAGTCATATTGGGATTTTATGGAACGCTATCTCAGTGATGATAGAAGCTCCATGGATGCATCAGTGCTGAGTTCCGCAGAGGCTGTGGAATGAAGCAGCTTTGAAGATGACATTTTGAGGTGGGACTTGCACCTGGAGGATTTGTGATATGATGCTTAGGTAATTAGAAGAATTAGATTTTGTGCCAGGCTCTGCTGTAGATTTTGCTGAGCAGGTCTTCACCCAATGTGACAATGTGTCACCCAGTGTGACACCCATCTACAAGAAGGGCAGGAAGGAGGATCTGGGGAACTACAGGCCTGTCAGCCTGACCTTGCTTCCAGGGAAGATCATGGAACATTTCATCTTGGGGGTGATCATGGGGCAAGTGCAGGACAACAGGGGGATCAGGCCCAGCCAACATGGGTTCACGAAGGGCAAGTCCTGTTTAACCAACCTGATCAGGTGACCCACCTAGGGGATGAGGGAAGAGCGGTGGATGTTGTCTCCCTGGACTTCAGGAAGGCATTTGGCACCGTTTCCCACAGCATTCTGCTGGAGAAGCTGGTGGCTCATGTCTTGGACAGGCAGACTCTTCACTGGGTTTGAAACTGTCTGGATGGCCAGGCCCAGAGAGTGGTGGTAAAAGGAGTCAAGTCCAGTTGGCGACCAGTCACAAGCGGTGTCCCTCATGGCTCAGTTTTGGGACCAGTCTTGTTTAATATCTTTATCAATGACCTGGATGAAGGGATTGAATGTGCCCTCAGTAAATTTGCAGATGACATGAAATTAAGTGGGAGTGTCGGTCTGCTTGAGGGGAGGAAGGCTCTGCAGGGGGACTTGGACAGGCTGGGGCGATGGGCTGAGGTCAATGGGATGAGGTTTAACAAGGACAAGTGCCAAGTTAGTCCCACTTCAGTCACAGCAACCCCAGGCAAGGCTACAGGCTTGGGGAAGAGTGGCTGGAGAGCTGCCTGGTGGGAAGGGACCTGGGGGTGTTGGTGGACAGCCAGCTGAACATGAGGCAGCAGTGTGCCCAGGTGGCCAAGAAGGCCAACAGCATCCTGGCCTGTATCAGAAATGGTGTGACCAGCAGGAGTAGGGAGGTGATCGTTCCCCTGTACTTGGCACCCGTGAGACCGCCCCTTGAGTACTGTGTCCCGTTTTGGGCACCACAGTACAAGAAGGACATTGAGGTGCTGGAGCGGGTCCAGAGAAGGGCAGCAGTGCTGGTGAGGGGTCTGGAAAGCATGCCTTCTGAGGAGAGGCTGAGGGAACTGGTCTTGTTTAGTCTAGAGGAGACTGAGAGGAGACCTTATTGCTCTCTACAGCTACCTAAAAGAAGGTGGTAGTGAGGCTGGTGTTGGTCTCTTCTCCCAAACTACTAATGATAAAATGAGGGGAAATGGCGTCAAGTTGTGTCAGGGGAGGTTTAGACTGGATATCAGGCAGAAGAGAGAGCGGTGAGGCGCTGGAACAGGCTGTGCAGGGAGGTAGTGGAGTCATCATCCCTAGAGGTGTTCAAAAACCAGTGGATGTAGGACTTGAGTGGATGTAGGACTTAAGGCTGTGGTCTAATGGATAAACAGATGTTAGGATGAATGTTGGACTTGATGATCCTAGAGTTTCTTTCCAACCCCAATGATTCTATGATTCTATTATTTTATGATTCTGTTATACCAGACTTGCTTTCAAGAGGTCACAAACTATTTACCAGGAATATGTGTTTCTTGTGTTGTCTTCTCCTTCTTCTAGAAGGTGATGTCCCAGAGTAGCTCAGTTTTGATACCTGCAAATGAGGTGAATGGAAGATGTGCCTTGAATATTAAAGCTATATATAATGCAGTCTACACTGGGAATTAAGCAGGTCCTTGTTACTTCACTTGGGCATCGTAGATTAATGAAAACTTCTTAGTGCAATCTATGTGCCTCCACTCCGCACTGGAAAATGGGCTATAATGCTACACCTTTGGGGTTTTGAGAAAATTAATTAATTAATATTTGTTGTGTTTTGTGAAATGCTGGAATTGTTGGTAGCAAGAGAAAAGCCTATGAGGAAATTAATTTTCTTTTCAAAGCTTTGAAGAATTGACTATATTGAATAAAGCATGAGGCTGCAGACTGAAGATTGAGGAAGAAAACAAAGCACTGAGCAGCTGTTCATGAAGTGAGCTGCTTTATTCTGTGTATATGAGGCAGCACTTGTGGAAAAGAAATTGTACAGGATCATGCCATTGAAGACTGTAATGTGATGCATTCACCAGAAACCTTATTTTAGTTTTTTTTTCTGTAGCCTATTTTGTTTGACATTTCCTATCTTTTGATGCTTGCTTCTGTAAAATTAATATTTTGTTAATAAAAGTTGTTGCATCTAATCATACTAAATTATGATAATGTGGAAGCACAGTAGCTGATGTGCTTCAGGCTTTTTGTGCTTAAAGAGCAGAAGGAAAGCTAGTATAAAGAGGGAGAATGCAGAAGACCCCATCTACCCTCAGTGGGATCCTTATGCTTTCCTGCCATGCATCTACCATTACCTGCTGTCAATTATGTGATAGTAGACTAGATGATTCTTGATGGCTGAGTTGTAATGGTAATTTCTGTGTATCTGTGGGCTTTAGTTAGTACTTTTGCTTTGCTGATGGTGCATTTATGCTGAGTGTAGGGACTGGAATTGGTTAATACAGTGCTGTCAATTCTCTTTCTTGATCAATGGAATGAGTCTCTTTGCTTGTGGATTTTCTGGCCAACTGTTTAATCCACTTCAGAGATATGCAAGGAAACCAGGATTTTGTAGAGCTTTAAACAGATCTGAAATTTCCTGAACTTTGCCTGCTTTTGGTCAAAATTTAGATAATATGTTTTTGTTCTGCAGTGTAAATTTTACCCATATTTATTCAACTATTTTTTCAAAGTATTCATAGATGTTTCAATTAATATAAATGTATCACCACTTTTAGATGTAAACAAAACCTAATGATATAAAAACTTTGTACAGATGCCATTATTACTTCTAGTCCTTTCCAATATCTCCCTTCCTTGTGACTGAATATTTTCATTTATTCTGACAGTCAGTATTACAGTGTTACAGAATGCTTTTTCACTGAGTCAGGTAATAAATTTTAATAGAAATGACATCGGATAAGTAGGAAGGTAAGAAGTGATTATCTTTTGGGTCTAGAGACAGTGCGTCTCTGCACTAGCTGGTACTAACTTTTGAAGCAGTGTGGTTGATGCTGTTGTTGATTTGAATACAGTACTTAAACATTCTGGGAAGTGCTCTGCCTTGTACACAGTTCTCAAAATGTACCAGAAAAGAAACTTAAAAAATGTTATTCTTTTGCTATTCTTGCTATTTGGAACAGCCTGAGATTGAAGGCCCATCCATTATAATGTAAAGTGCAAATAGAAATAGATACTGTTAGATGGATTGTCAGTATTACAGAATCACAGAATGGTTTGGATTGGAAGGGACCTCTAAAGGTCAACCAGTCCAACTCCCCTGCAAGGAGCAGGGACATCTGCAACCAGAGCAGGTTGCTCAGAGCTCCAACCAACCTCACCTGGAATAGTTCCAGGGATGGGGCATCTACCACCTTG
>JANHFX010021268.1:129335-140617 GCA_027560015.1 Chloroceryle amazona | reverse complement strand
ATAAAATGTTTTATTTTTACAATATTTTAGCCATTTAAAAATACTGCCAGATTTACGCAATTTGCATCTATCATCCTGTGCCAAATGTCCACCTTATCAGTGCAGCAGGTTTTAGAAGAAGGATGATAGGCAATAAGACTGTATGGAATGATAAGGATTTCATAGGAACTTATTTGTCACAAGAGAAGACAAGAGAAGACAATGAGGGAGATGGTGACCTAAAGGAGCTATGTCCTAAATCAGTGCACAGCCTAAGACATAGACTGTCAATTTGTTGAAAAACATTTACCCAGGTACTTAACAACAGAGAAAAATACCTGTCAGGAGAATTGCCTACTGTATGATGCTTCAAACACAAAAGAAATGCAAGCCCTAGGCCACTTTATAAATAATACATTTTCTTAGAAGTTTCTAAGAATGCCATAGAAGATAAGGACAGAGAAAGGCAATTTAATGATAAGGTTTCACAAATCAAGGTACTACTAAATTATAGTGGAGAATTCTGTGGAGTGCACAGGGAGTCGAAGGTAGTGTTTAACAGTTTAATTTTGGTAGGATGTTACTCCAAGAAGAAAAAGCTGAATCGGAGAGGATCATAAGTGTGTGACCCAATTCTTTTCCATGAAGTCACTAGAAAAATTGCACTTCAGATAATGTGCTTACAATATAAGTTTTAAAGATAACTTGTGAAGCTATCTTTTTGAAACATTGCATTATTTATACCAAGAGATTTTTGTTCTTCAGCAGTAAATATTCCTATTGAATTCATAAGTTTCCTGAATGTAGAAGTTTTCAGCTATAATTCACCATTTGAGATGACTATGCAGAGTGACGTGCCAGTTAAAAAAACAAAAACAACAACAAAAAAATAAACCAAACAACAACCATCCCCCTCTGCTGCCACCCTCCCCTCATCAAAGCAGAGTATAAAATGGGGCTTCTGCTCTAAATTGTGGCCTGGAGAGGAATCCTGGGAGCATGCAGGGTGTTGCCCAGCTCAAGAGAAGAGGACTGGTGAGGACAGTCGTGGGTCAGGGTGCTGGGGACAGGATGTGTCTCTAATGAAAGAAAAGAGGAAGATGAGCATGGCGTGGGCGCCTGTGTGGACATGGCAGGCTTCTCTGCCGGCTGAACCTCAGTTGTCTTTAGGTCAGCATAAATGGAGCACTTGTGAAAATAAATGGAGCTCTTTGCTATATAGCTGCTTTTTACTCAAAATATGCTGGCAAAAAAACCTTTTTACGATGGTGGAATTGAGTATGCATCAAAAGAGAAATGATGTTTCAAATAAGCCCCTTCCTCCCACTCTCCCTTGCTGTGCCACCAGGATGGGCCCTTCCCTTCAGGACTGCTTCTCTCCCAGGACTTCAGGGCCCTGGTTTGCTCCTGCAGAGGGTTTCAGGATCTTCTGGATCTTCCTCCTCCTTCCTCAAAATAGGCACTATCCTGACAGGTCCTCAGCACCCCTGGTTTCTCTGCCTTTCATCGCCCCTCCTGTTCCTTCCAAAAGGTTCTGGTGGGCATCCTGCAGCCCTAGGCTGTGGCAGCCCCACTGCATAGCCCCTTCCCACCACTGCCTTCCTGAGGGGAGCCACGAAAGTGCAAGGGAAAGCCCCCTCCTTCCACCTGCTGCATGCTTCTACAATGCATTCAATCACCTTTTATTCAAATGTGTTCTTTGGATTTCAAAAAAAAATACAAAAAACTATTTTTGATGCTTCCAGTTTATGTTTGGGAAGGGAGGGATGGGTCATTAAGTGGAGAATGAGGCAGACGTAAATAATTTTTGAGAAGTTAAATAGCTGTCAGAAAGTGAATTGAGCTTTGGCATCTAAACACACTTTGCCTTCAATAAAGAGTTTAAATTATTAAATAAATTAATTTCCCTGCTCAGACTTTGCATCTTCTTGTAGGGGCCTTGACACTCTCAGCAAGAAAGCAAAGTCTTCCACTGTCGATTTGCCTATTGAGTCAGTCAGTCTGAGCCTCCAGGACTTGATTGGCTACTTTCATCCTCCTGATGAACATTTGGAGCATGAAGACAAACAAAACAGGCTCCGAGCACTGAAGAATCGCCAGAACCTCTTCCAGGAAGAGGTAATTTTCTCAGTTTTACTCCTGATTTTCCACCATGTTGTCTGCAAGTATTCTTTCACTGTGTCTGTAGCATTGAGGTTTAACCTGGAGTATGTTTGCAGTTTTTTTTGTCCTGCAAGGGTCAAACTGCTACTTTTATGATCTCTTTAGATCTGTTGATTTTCCTCTATATTTAAAGAAATACATTTAAGGCCCTTACTTCCTTTTCCTTTTTTTTTAAGAAAAAATAGATATATTAATATAAATTTTGCCCTAAATTGTAACCATAATTTACTCCTTATGTGTGAATTAGTTTCATCTGTTATAGTTTGATCTTTTGCTGCAGAAGGATCTTTTCATTTAATAAGCATGCCTCAAATATTTTGTTTAATATTGTCTGTTACTTCTCTGGTAATGATAGCTGCCTATTCTTAGTCAGATGCCTAAATGCATTCCAGAATAGGAACTTGCCTAAAATTTTGTCTGGAATACTGTTTATTTTCTGGTTTATTTTGTCCATCCTAAATGGTAAATCTTTATTATCACAGTCAAAGAACAACTTTTCTATAGAGATTATTTGTTTGACTTTGTTTTTCTGACTTCATTTATATATTCTTGTGTTTTTCATATCTTGCCTTTCATGTTTGGTTTTCACAGATTTCTGAAAATCTTACATGTTTGTACCTAAACAATATTTTTTAGGTTATTTTTCTCTGACTATCTGAGCCTTTCCATTTTTAGGGTATGATCAACCTTGTTCTTGAATGTATTGATCGTTTGAATGTATACAGCAGTGCAGCTCATTTTGCGGATGTAGCTGGAAGGGAAGCTGGAGAAGCATGGAAATCTATTCTGAATTCTTTGTATGAATTACTAGGTAAGACATACTATGGCTTACTTGATTATTTTAGCTCAAAATAATACTCGGATGAAAAGAAACATGTACCTGGTTTATTATAGAAGAATTTCCACTGTGTAGAAATTTAGGATGCAAATTAAACAAGTTTTTTCTATCTGTAGGTCCTTTCATGTGCCTAAGAATAAAATACACTAAAAACACTCAAATAATGTGATTTTTCTAATTATATTTATTGTGAAAAATGAGGTTTCTGTCTTCAATTAAGTGATTGATTGCTTTTTCATATCATCGTATTGATGCTGTCTCTTGTATACTGTCCAAAAATGTGTGGAAAAAAATATCTGTAAATATGTCATTCCTGTGCTAATGGGCCATGCCATTGTTGTCAGTCTTGTAGAAGTCTATGATTTTTCACACATCTGTCTGTGGAACTGCAGCATAAATGTAAAACTTCTATAACCAAGACTTCTATTATTATTCAGTAATAACCAGTGACTCCAGTGTTCCACTAGGATAGAGTGTGCCAGAGAAAGATACACTCTTAAACGCAGTATGTCATGAAGATCTTGTCTACCTACAGTCACTGAAAATCTCACAATACATTCTGTAGGTATCTAACTGTTAGTTAGTGTCTTGGTCAAATTTATAATTAGGTAGTATCATTTAATTGCCTGATTTGTTTGCTCACCATTTTGAATTGCTCATGTTATTTATGTTCTTCTCTGACTCATTATATAGGGTTATTAATCCACTACTGTAGCTGCCCGTATATTCACTCCTGATGAGTTAATCGTCCACAAAAGGATATTTTACTGCCTAAGAGACCTTTTTGTTAATTCCTTCCTTCTCTGTCATCAGGTATTCTCAGTGCTATAAGGAAGCCTGGGTTATAACAATAACATTGACCTTAAGTGACTGAGGACAGTACTGTGTCCCTGACATTAAGCAGTCCTTTGTGCAGGCTACATAAGTGCGTCTGTGCTGCTTTCTTTCTGTGACACACCAGCTCAAATGTGAGGGCCTGCTTGGTTTTAAACTTGCATGTGTTTTGTCAAAAGTTTGGATTGTTATGCTACTTTCTAGTAAAACATAAAGCATTTTAGGTACAATTTATACTAAATCTCACTCCTGAAAAATTTGGTATTAAAAAGGCAAACAAGTAATATTGTGTTGTACATCCTTTAATTAAAAATTCCACAACTGAATATAGAGTTTGTAAAAGTAAAACGAGTCAAGTGGATAGGAAGTGCCTAGATGAATGTACTGTGTTTATTATTAATTGGCTCTTTTGTGGGTATGTGTTGTGAAACATGATCACATACTACTTTTGTATAGGACCCATTCCTTATTTAGTGCTTATTTATTATTGCTGCTTAAAATACTTAGTTTTCTCTTTGCTACTCAGTGTGTGGCATTGAACCCTATTTATTGAGAGCCTTTTAATTCATGTTTGGAAAATAAATCTATTAACTGGGAGTTCTTTTGTGCCATTTATCACTAGTAATATGACTAATTAGATCTATAAATAAGTATTCTGTTGGAAACTTCTGTAATAAGGCAAATAGAAGTTATCATCTGCTGTTCACTAAGAGGAACAGATACGGAGCTGTAAAAAGGCTCTACTACTGCTAGTTCCCAAATTAAGAGGTGTGGGATTTGACCTTTGCTTTCTGAATATTTAGCAATATTTAGTGTGTGCAAGGCATACATTGCTCTAGCAAATAGTACTTTGTTTTGGAGTCTGCACATAAAGTAAGCTGTAATGCCAGAATTCATGGCTTTTATCATGTCATTGGCATTGTGATATATTTCCCTGTGATGACAGTGGAGGCATTTACAGACTATGAGTTGGGACTGGGTACTATGACACATTAAAATCAGAATGATAGAATGGGTTGGATTGCAAGGGACTTTCATAGATTGTATATTGTCCAACCACACTGATCATAAAAAATTTGGTCCTTATTTTCATTCTGAATCTACCATCTTTCAGTTTAAAATGATTGCCATATATCTACTAAGGCACCTGTCCTCTATTACAAATACATAAAATCACTCTGAACTTGTATTTGATCCTTTTCTATCACCAAAAAAAATGCACAGGGGTATATTTAATGATGTGGCTGTAATATCTGACTGTCAACATCATGTTTTTCATTTCTTTAAAACTGGATGTTAGTCTTGTTCAGTGTAGTGAGCAATAAAAACAACTGTTGAATATTATCTTTTGTTTTCAATGTTATGTGGCTGTGTGCCTCATTTAATGCACAACTTTAACCACTTGAATACTAACCTTTTGCAAATTTCTGCTGAGCTGCATTTATGAAACCATCTGTGATTTATTACTGTTAATTGAGTTAAAATGATGGACACTGTGTTAAGCAATGAACTATTACTGCCTTTATTTTATGTTCATACCTAAAGCACAGTGAGATTATGTGGCTTGCCTATATAATAAAAAGCCACAGAAACAAATGTTCCTTACTTATAATCTGTGTTTTTTAACAAGATGGTCCTCTTCTTATGATTCTCAAATATTTTCATGTAACTATGGTCATGATTAATTATTTATGTAACATTTCTGTTTTTTGTAACATAGCTGGTGTTTTTCTTTTATCATATAATAGATCTAGAGAAAGTTGTGGGTGGTTTTGTTTGTTTGTTTTTTTTTTCTTTGTGTGTTTATTTTTTTTTAATTTGTTCTTGTTAGGGGTTGTGTTTTGGTTTTGGTTTTATTTGTTTGTTTCTAGGTTCTGGGGTTTCTTTTGGCTATGAAGCACTGGGATTGCAGTCTCTTTCCTCACAATACAGAACTGTCAGGGCAGTGACTTGTTTCCAGCTAACTCCAAGATTGCTTTCCCCTTTGCAGATACAGTTTCATATCATCTTTATTTTACATGTCTTTAAGTTTAACGTTTTATAAGTGAAAAAGCATAAACACAGACTTGAAATATAAGGCGGGTTTCTGCAGCAGTAAACCATAGATTTTAAGAGGCCATTGCATTTTAGCAGGACCAACAGTCTCTGCTGCTGAAAATAACCATAGAAGCTTCAGGTTTAAACCATTTGTTGGCAGAATTGGAAAAAGTCTTAAGGAAGGCAGTTTGCACTGCCACACCCCAAACAGAAATTTCCCTCACTCTTTCTTTCTGAGTAGAAGTTCTCTGAGAACTTGTGTGTAGGCACATAGATGCAAATGCACATATTCCAGGACAGGTCAGTCTTGTGTCTACAGTGTTCAGTGAGTTATAGTCAGTTACACCCACCAAGTCAGTGCATGCATTCAGTCTACTTCAATCTTCAACTTAAAGCATGAGTGCGAAATGGTTTCAAACCAATTACTTCCTCCCTACAGCTCTATCAAAAGTATGACAAACAGTTCCTGGACATCTATCTTGTTTTAGTTCCTATTATTCTGAAACAAAGGAGGAGAAACTTCTTTACTGTGAGGGTGATGGAGCACTGGAATGGGCTGCCCAAAGAGTTTGTGGAGTCTTCTTCTCTAGAGACGATCAAAACCCACCTGGATACCTTCCTGTGTGGCCTGACAGAGCTGTTCCTGTGCTGGCAGGGGGTTTGGACTCGATGATCTCGAGAGGTCACTTCCAACTTCTACCATTATATGATTCTATATGAACAGAAAATTATTTTGCATTCATCACCTATGTTGTTGGCTTCATGTTCTGCTCTTCCAATGTTTCCCATCGTTACAAGAATACTGCTTTAAAGAAACTTGTTTCTACAGCATCAGCTGACTTTTGTGGTGTCAGTACTGGCTACTTTATGTAGAGCATTTTACAGGGCTGATTGAGATGATTGTAAAACCAAAATAATTCAAATACCTTAAAGGTCAGTTTGATGCCAACAGTATTTCTTACGCTTATAGCTATCACTCACATTATTTAAATTTAAATCAAGACCACAAATAATTAAAGATGAAGAATCTGTCTTGCCAGGAATGATTCACTAAAATAAGACAGTAGTTCTTTTGATTTAAATGGACTTTTAATAGTGACTTTTTTTTTTTCTCCCTCTCCTTTCCACTAGCGGCTCTGATTCGAGGGAATCGTAAAAACTGTGCTCAATTTTCTGGATCTCTTGACTGGTTGATCAGCAGATTAGAAAGACTGGAAGCCTCTTCTGGTATGCCTTTTTGTGTTTTAGCTTCCTTATTTGACTAGTTTGTCATTCTTTAAAACTGGTGATATACTTGATCAGTCTAATTATCATGAAGTTCTTCTTATGAGAACATAAATTATATTAATAAAGGGAGATAGATATTTGTAACATTTTTACATGTTGATTTCAGTTGTAGTTCTACCTTATGTTCTGTCAGTCTTTCATTTTCCTTGACCAATTGGTTGTAATGTTATCTTTTAATTCAAGCAAACAAAACCATTTGGCAAAGTAGTTGTATTAAACTACAGTTTCAGTTGTATTGTTGCTTTCTCTCTAATTCTAGTACCTTTCCATCCCTTCTCTTTGGAAGTGTTCATCTAAGTGAATGTTCTCACAATTAGGCAGTTGCATGGGATTTGACTGCAGCCTTCTTAATTTCAATGTATTTCATTGGTTGCTCATGGTGAATTTATTCCCTGAGAGATCTAATTTTACATCCCAAACTCTCAGGGCTAGGATTTTCAGAAATAATGCAAAGTTTTGCATTCAACTCTTGGAGGCTGAAGATTAAAATTGTTATAACAGCTCTAAAAAGTCTGTATTACATGGTTTCTGTTACATATGAATGTTTTTGGTGTTTTGTTTGGGTTTTTTTTTAATTAAAGTAAAAATAATGTTTGAAAATGAAAAAAATGTTTATGTTTATGATATTATAGTAAGATATGAGATGAATTTTGTAAACTGAAAAGTAATCGGACATTGTAGTCATAGTGCATAGTGAACCTCATGGTATGCTGCAAAAATTCTGAAGGTACTAATATATGCAATGCTTATTTGTTCTGAGTTTTCTTAAGCTTTATATGGCTTGATGGGGGTGAGGATATTCACTGTTTTAATTTACAGTGATAAGTCTAAGATAGCTAGAAATACTGGATTATATTGCACCTTTTAAATACGAATACCTGCATGTATTCACCTAAAGTAATTAATTTTCTGAGGTAGAGTGTTTGTGAGGAAGAAACACCACGCTATGGTAATCATGCCAAAATTAAGTTCACCTTCAACACTGAAGCTGTCAGCTACATTTCCTGCAAGTGTTTTCTTAAACATGTTGTAGTAAAGATTTTATTCCATAAACTATTATCAATGAATTTTTTATGTTCACTTTTTTCTTATCCTTGAACTAAAAATGTTATGAAAGTAGAATAAAGCCATTAAATATATGAACAGTAATTATGAGTTGAATGTACAAATTAGATTAGAAATTGATTCAGTCCCTGATCTTCAGTGAAGCAAAAGAAAGAAAATGAAGATTAGTCCAAGTATAAATGTGTATGAGAGTGGAACATGCTAGAAGTGAGATACCACAAGAACTGAGTTACGCAGTGCAAATGCTTCAGATGTCTCTTCAATGCATAAATTAAGATTAGATTAGTCTTTCACTTTGAAATATATTCCAGATGGGATTAACTAGTCCTACTAAAATTATAAAGGCATTAAAACACAGGTAATAAAAAAAAAACAACAGGGCAAGTTAATAATTTAATATCCTTTAAAGTTAATTAATCCTTTAATTTTAATTTTGGTTAACAGTAATATCAGGTTTTGAGTGGTTTTTTAAAGGGTATGCATATTATTCTAGTATTCTACAGTATGACATTAAAGGAGTCAACATGTCCTGGAACCTTTCATCTGTTAGTCATTAAGAAAGAATCTTCACACATCTTTATGATAAACTCTGCCTATCATACTGTTTGTAATATTTGTATTAAATTCAAATACTTTACTGCCTTGAGCAACTCCAATGAAATCAGAACAGTTGCAGTTTTCTCTAATGTAGGTAATCTAAAAGTGTCAGTCCAAACAGACATTCTACATTAATATACTTTATTTTTCTCTGAAATAGAGGAAATTTGCCCTTAGAACAAAATGTTTTTGATAATTCGTGTTCAGATGCTGTAGTAATGGAAGAAATTGCTGTGGCAGCTGGGTCTAATGGATAACATTCTTCAACTACTGAATGTTTACATCATCTAAGTATTTTTACTTCTGTAATAGTATTCTAAGTACACTTACTTCTGTATTGGAAAGGTTAAGACTAGAAAATGAACCCTGTATACTATATTAAGATATATTTAGAATTAGGAATCTACCTACACAAATCTGAGAACCCCAAAGTAATGGGTACACCACTTAAATTATGTGGTACCATTTCATATTGGATTATTGCTTATGTTGTTAAAAGTGCGTTTCAGTGCAACAAGGAGAGGTGGCAAACTTAAAATTACCAGGATTTTCACACAGTGATTTCCTTGCAATCCCAGATCACTGTGGCACACAGTAAAGTTGATGATCTTGTTACAGATAACCCCTCTAGGTTGAGGATCTTTCTGTAATGCTTTTCTTACCTCCCGAGGTACTTTTACCTTGTTCAAGTAACTTTTGTCTGTCTAGCTGGCAGGCTGGGCGGATTGTGCTCCTGATACCTTGCTACAGGACATCTACTCCTTTAGCTTGCTCTCATGACTCTTTAGGTTCTTATCCTTTTTATTAATATTGCTGCTGTCAGTACTGGAAGTGTACATCTATTGCAGCCCAGATCATACCACTACCAAATTCAGGTTTAATACACTGTCTTGTTTGTAGTTGAGACTTGCTGCTTATACCTTCAGGGCTACAAAAGGGACCAGGGGGAGTTTACAGTACTACATTTTCCTTTTACTAAATGAGAGCATGGCAGAGATCCAAAGACTCATGCCATGGATCTTGCTTTGCAAGCATTAAGCTGAGTCTTTGGAGCCATGGCTTGAATACAGGGATGAAGCCAGAATGATGAGAAATGCACAGCACAAACAGATACTGAGTATCTCTATGTGTAAGACTGCTTCTGGGATTTCTTTCAGTAGTCTCGTTTTTCTCATTGTAGCAACAACTGTAGCAACTGATAATGATGAACCACATGTGTAATTCTTGTTCGTGCCAAATGTGGAAAATCCCAATGCATGTGATGATGTGATCCAGTTTACTGCCCCATTGCAGGGAACCATTTTAAGGCTAATGATTCTTGATGGCAATGACTGCTGCTTTATTTGGTTTGGAATAGCATTTAATTGAGAGGCCACTGGGGATTTAGTGGTTCTTCCTTACACATCTTGGTTTCATGCTAGTTTCTATTTGTTTGCTCTCTCAAGAACACTGTGGCTCCCAGTATAGCTGTTACATACAGAAATAAAATTATACACCGTGGGCCAGTAGACTGGGAATTTACTTCTGCTCTCTAATTCAGAGATACATTATTCCATTAGTGATTCAGATCATTTTCTAAGGGAAGAAACAGAAAACTGCAAATATGGAGAGTTATTTTATTGATATAATATGTATGTAGTTAGAAGTCTTCACCTCTTCACTAAAAGCCATTATTTTGCCCTATTTGTTTGTACTTGTGAGTCTTGATCATAACATATTTATTATTAAAATTTCAAATTAGTTTACAGGGATTTTTGTTTCCTTTCTGATTTTTGCTATACATACTTAACTTCGGGAAATCTACAAGTACATCAATCCTGTTTTGGTTTTCTTTATCATACAAAATGATTTTTGAAACTATTCCATGTTGCTGAGGAATATATTAGGAAGTATTATGTGTAGTTATGACTTTATATGCACTATGAATAAATATTTTTCTTCCCCCCCCAGGAATTCTAGAGGTTTTACACTGTGTGTTGGTGGAAAGTCCAGAAGCTCTAAACATTATTAAGGAAGGACATATTAAATCAATCATCTGTCTTTTGGACAAACATGGAAGAAACCATAAGGTAGGCAAAGAAGAGACAAGTCTATTTAGGTGAATGTTTGAAAACAAAGCAAGCATATTGTTCTGTGTAGAAGTTAAATGTCATATTCATCAGTACTGTATTCACAATTAGGAAAGAAACTTTTCCTAAAAGGCATACGAGCAGTTTGAAGAAGCAAAGGGGAATATTATCTTCTTTTTGATGAAAACATTGATACACACCAATTTTCAAGGGAAGCAAGAAAGAATTTATCTTAGTATTTCTAGGAGAAATTCAGAGTAATAAAATAAATGTAAAATAAAATTGCTAAATTGGATGGATTACATACATGTATTCCAGTGACAAGGTATTATATTTTAAGTTCAACAAGGCTAAGTGCCGGGTCCTGCACTTTGGCCACAACAACCCCATGCAGCGCTACAGGCTGGGCACGG
>JANHFX010021268.1:115115-129235 GCA_027560015.1 Chloroceryle amazona | reverse complement strand
TGAAGTTGGATCAGGGGTTGGACTCGATGATCTTGGAGGTCTTTTCCAACCCAATCTATTCTATGATTCTATGATTCCTGAGCTAACTCACCGTGATTGTGAAAAAATATTTAAGATTAAAAGCATCTACTCTTTTTTTTTTTTTTCTTTTTTTTTTTTCCTTCCCCCTCAGGTTTTGGATGTTTTGTGTTCTCTTTGTGTTTGTCATGGAGTAGCTGTGCGGTCTAATCAACATCTAATCTGTGATAATCTCCTGCCAGGAAGAGATCTGCTCTTACAGACACGCCTTGTCAACCATGTGAGCAGGTAAAAAGGAAGAAAATCTAGATCTATGAACAAAGCAGAATAAAACTTGTGGTTAAGAGAAATAGTCGCTACAGAAAACCTGCCAAAACTTTTCTTAAGATATTTTGTTCTTACTAGGATTTTAAATACTCTTGCAATATTGGTTAGGATCAAAATCTGGTTCAGAGAGAGCTGCCACGAGCTAAAACTGCTCTAAACTGCTTTAAGTCTGTGAAACTGTAGTCTTTTCTAAAGATTCTTGTCTAGATCTAGCTGTGCTTTCAGAATATTGGCAGTCTATGTTTGTGATCTTGTGAGAATTGCCTAACTACCTTTTGTCAAAAACAATAACTTAGTGCTGAACACTTTCACTAGCATCTGGGATATTTAGGGAGTGCCCTCACCCTTCTTCCCACTGACAGAATTGTAGAAACTACCTTCCAGCAGATACTAAGAACAATATAAAGCTAGTACCATCTTAAACTAGCAAAATAATATTTACAAAGTAAATGTCTGTCTAGAGTTTGAATTTATGCTGAGGCAGAAGAATCTGGCTTTAAGTGAAGATTTGTGGAATCTGAAAAGTCATGGTTTCTCAACACTTCACCTCTGACTTTACCAGCACTGTTAGGCACCAAGCCTGGGAACAAAAATCCAGGTTGATGCAAACACAGACCCACCACCAGGGAAGGAAAAGTTGGTATGTGAATATTATAGGAGCTTGACCCCTACGGATCAATGGGCCATGACATTATCTACCTGATGGTGTTAAGTGTGCTGGCTGTGTCATTGCAAGGCTGCTCTCTGTAATGTTGGAGAAGTCATGGAGGTTGAGGGATGTCCCAGAAGACTGGAACAAGACTAATG
This sequence comes from Chloroceryle amazona, assembly GCA_027560015.1. Classification (NCBI taxonomy): domain Eukaryota; kingdom Metazoa; phylum Chordata; class Aves; order Coraciiformes; family Cerylidae; genus Chloroceryle; species Chloroceryle amazona. The sequence continues at coordinate 128,083 of JANHFX010021268.1, read as the reverse complement.
ACACCCATATCTAGAAGAAGGGCTTAAAGGAGGATCCAGGAAATTATAGGCCCATCAGTCTTACTTCAGTGTCTGGGAAGGTTATGGAATAAATCCTCCTGGGGGCTATCACAAGTCAAATGAAGCATATGATTTGGAAAAGCCAGCATGGATTTTCCAAGGGCAAATTGTGCTTGACAAAACTGGTTGCCTTCTATGACAAAGTCAATTGATGTGGGGTGAGTGGGGGACATTTTTCAACCTGGGTTTCTCCAAGGCTTTTGATGTTCTCCCACAGCCTTCTCCTAGAAGAACTGATGCATTATGGTCTAGACAAGTGATCTGTGGGATGTGTGGGGAACTGGCTGACAGGCTGCACCCAAAGAGTGGTGGTAAATATCTCCTTTTCAAACTGGCAACCTGTCACAAGTGCAATCCTCCAGGCATCGATATTGGACCCAACACTGTTTAGTATCTTCATGAGTAATCTGGATGATGGGATCAAGTGTACCGTGATGAAGTTTGCTGATGATACCAAACTGAGTGGGGAAGTAGACACTTTGGAATAGAGACACACCCTGCAGGAAGACCTGGAGAGGCTGGAAAAGTGGGCTAACAAAACCCTTATTAAGTTCGACAAGGACAAGTGTAAGGTCTTGCACCTGGGAAAACATAACCCAGGAGTTCAGCACAGGCTGAGATCTACCCATCTGGACAGCAGCTCTGGAGAAAGGGACTTAGGGGTCCTGGTGGACACCAAACTCAATATGTGTGAACAGCATGCTGCTGAGACAAAGAAGGCCAATGGGATGCTGGTCTGCATCAGTGCATACATCACCAGCAGAGATACAGAAGTTGGTATCCCAGCACTTGTCAGGCCACACCTAGAATGCTGTGTTCAGTTTTGATCCTCACTATACAGAAAAGATGGGGACAGGCTGGAGAGGGTCCAGAGAAGGGCCATAAAGATGATCAAAGGACTGGGAAGCTGCCACATGAGGAAAGGTTGAGAGCACTGGGTTTGTTAAGTCTTGAGAACAGAAGGCTTTGGGGAAACCTTGTCACTGTGTTCCAGTATTTAAAGAGTGGCTATAAAGAAGATAGGGAGTCCTGTTTTACAAGGACTCCCATGGAAAAGACAAGGGAGAATGGGTGCAAGTCAATCTGAGCAAGATTTCAATTGGACACAAGGAAAATTTTCCACAATGGGAATCATCAGCTATTAGCATAATCTTCCTAGGTAAGTGGTGGATTCCCCAACATTGGACACTTAAGATTCATCTGAAGAGGATGCTGGGACATCTTTTCTAGGATGTGCTTCTGCCAAGAAAGGTTGGACTAGATGATCCTTGAGGTCTATTTCAACATGATATTCTGTGATGCTATGAAATAAAATCACTTCTGTTTTTTTAATCAGACAAATTAAGCATGAAATTTGAATTAAATGAAAAGTCTGCAGTAGTTAATCATGTTCTTGAGATAAGTTTTTAATAACCACTTTTATTCTGTTTAAGCATGCGACCCAACATCTTCCTGGGAATTAGTGAAGGCTCTGCCCAATACAGAAAATGGTACTATGAACTTATGGTGGACCATCTAGAGCCCTTTGTGACAGCAGAATCAACTCATCTACGAGTGGGCTGGGCTTCAACAGAAGGCTACTCACCATATCCAGGGGGAGGAGCAGAATGGGGAGGAAATGGTGTTGGTGATGACTTGTATTCCTATGGCTTTGATGGTCTGCATCTGTGGTCAGGTATTCTCCTGGTTGGGTTTTGGGTTGGTTGGTTGGTTTTTAATACTAGAACACTGTTTGCAATTCATTTGAATTTGTTTCTCAACAGCAGCAAAGTGAATCTGATGTTTCAGTTGATACTAGGAATGTACAGAAACAGTACCCTGCATATTGAAAAGTTTGTTGTATAAAAATACAGATAGACTAAGAATCTGTGTTTCAGCCTGGGAATTATTTATCTTTTCATAGCAACAATAAAGATTTTATTTAAAACTTCAAAGATACAAAAACTGACGTCTGACAAGCAGTCGTTTGGATTTGTAATTCCTATATGGTAGTGCAAGAACAGCCTGAGAGTTTTTTATTCAAAGGACTCTCTCTTTGGTGTGTTGTTTTGTTTATTTCTTTACTTGTTTGGGTTTTTTTGTATGTTTGTTTTGTTGATTCTTTTTTTAAAACAGTTCTTTAATATGGATCTCTAGAAATGTAGAAATACTTTAAAGGTGCAGAAGATTTTTAAGTATTTTTTTTCCATACATTTTAAAAACAGGTATTTTTATTTCTGTAATGTTTTATTTACATACATGAAGACTGATTGTTCATTGTAAAACTTGCAGAATCATATTCCTAGCTTGTATATGGTGTGTTTGGTCAGGTAGTCATCTTTAAAATGTTATTGACTCAGCTTGCATCTATTTATTAATAGTAATTTCTGTATGAAAAATTCTAGTGTTAAAGGAAGCTGTACTGAGTATCTGAAGTATTTGTATTTACTGTTGATTCTAGAAATCTCTCTTCAAATTGGGTTAGCTCAGCAAAATCAGAATAATAAGAAAGCAATCTTGTTCTATTTTTCTTAATCTTTTTCCCATGGTTTAACTTCTGTGAAAAGATTCCCAGATACCATTTAGAATGGGTAGTCCTACACTTGAACAGTCCTAAACTTCTTGAACAAAGTTTCTACTGTGCTTTCAACCCATTAAAGAAAAATTTTTTCCTTTCATGTTGAGAAATTATTGGTTAGTGGTGAGCAGTAGAACTGACTGGAAACTGGTTCAGTCTCATTGGATTGGCAATTTTTGCCACTAGGAATATATGAGTAAGTTTTCTAAAGCTCCTTAGTAGATGAAAGATCTTTTAGTAAGTTTGCTGTACGTATCATTCAAGGTCTTTGAATTTTTGTGACACTGTGATGTGGTACTTGGAAAATAATACAGTTTTACATTTCAAAAGAATTTTCCAATCAAAATACCAATGAATTGTGTTATTAAGTAATAGCATATTGACTAGAGTGGCATCTTAGGAAAGTAACTGCCACTTTGCCTCTCATGTATAGTGAGAATTAGTTTGGAACAATGTTGGATAATTAACGATGTCATTAAAGCTGTGCCTTAAGTGTTTGTCAGATAAAGTATTATTACAGAAGAGCCAGAAAATAATGATCCAACTGAAATAATTGTTATAGTTAGGGTACCTTTTATGGAGGAAACAAAAATTACTGAAAATCAAAATTATTTTTCTACCCACCAGAAAGTTTTTAATTAGAAACAACACAAAAGAATAAATGAACAATTGTTTCTGGTTTTCAAGTCAATAATCCATCCCAGTCAAAAAATTGAGGCCGCTTTTATTTATGCAAATTTTGTAGACTAATCTCTGTTGTGGATGTGGCTGGTGGATTTGAAAATATTTCTGTCTTCATTGATCTTCACATGTAACACATACTTCTCAAACTTGGAAGGACTTGGAGGTAGTTGAATGTTGAAAATCATGGTCTATCTTCTTCATCCACAATCACAGGCTGCATCTTGGTAGTCTTTTGTAAGGACATTTTTAAAATAATCTGTTGAGCATGAAGCATTTATTGCATTATTGAATAGAAACAATAATTTCTATCCCTGAATTTCTGTTCTGGACCAAACCTTTACCATAATCACATTTGATTTACATTTATTTCTTCAGTTCTGCAATTACTTCTCTAATATGGAGAAGTGAAATTCTAGTGTAAGGCCAGAAAAGATACTTAGATAATTTGGTCTTGATATGTGTTCATCAAAGACCAGTACATATTTCTACTAATAGTCAGCCTTGGATTGATCCCAATAACATATATTTGGCTAAATTTTAAGATCTAAAAAAGGCATCTAGTCTCAAGCAGTATGCCTTAAGAAGATGAAGTATCCACCCTTCATTGATAGAGAGTTTAGTTATCTCTGCCATTAAGTAATTGTCCCTTTCTGTGATTTATTTGAAACTAACTCTCAGCTGTTGTGTTTTTCTCTGCTATTCTCTACTGTGCTTTGTGAGTTTGGGGATGTAGAGCTGTTAGAAGGTGGTTTCCTTGCGAGCGATTCCTTACACTGTCACTGCTATTGTTTCTCAGCAGTGTTTCCTACAGATTACTTGATTTGCCAGGGGCCTTTAGGACTGCTCCACTTCATTTCCCTGTCCTTGCTCATGGAACTGACTATTCTTACAGTAACTGAGCTAGACAACCTGTCTTGAAAGGCTATGGAGAAAAGCAGCAAGAGCACCTGATTTTTTTTTTTTTTTTCCCCAACTATAGTGCTGACTGCTCTGTCAAGAGGGACAGATTGCACAAGAGCATCCGTCCTACAATCTGCAGATTATATGGCAGCATTAGGAAGTCATTTTCCATACATAGAATATCAGAAGTGTTGTTTTTTATTTTTCCTTGGGGAGGTGGTGGTGATGAGAGTCTGAAAATTTATATGCAGAAGAAATATTGAGATTATTTATTATTATTAATTTTGCTGCTGTTAAAAACTTCTACCACCATCTTCTTCATAGAAATGCAGTGCTTTGAGTTAAGTCCTTCGTGTTTTACAGAATTTGGTCAGCAGAGTTAAAAAGTTAGTGCTCTCTCCTTAATATGCATTATGGTTTATCTTTTGCAGACAATGCATATGTTATTTTTGGAAAACATGTCTAGAGATATTTTCATACAACTTTAATGCTTTTCCATAAGTTTTCTGCTGTAGATGGCAGTAAACTTCAGAAACAGCGATCTTCTGTTTCTCTATTCTATGGGTTATTTCTCTTGTGAGTCAGAAGTGCTTCTGTAAATGTAATTTAATGCAAGACCCAATGACCCTTTAGAATCGATACAGAACTTATTAAAGAAAAATACATATATTACTGGATATATATCCCTCAAAATTGCTGCTGTCTTTGTATACGCCAGAAAAATGCTGGTTTGCTGTTTGATTATGAAACTTAGTACTGTTTTACAAAAGTTTGTGAGGGTAACATGATGTAGCGCTTAATAACAGGACGTACCTTACTTTTCCTGAATAATTTGAAGTATGACACTTGTCCTTATCTTGAATAACGAAGCATTTTTAGCACAGCATGTTAGGTTTCCTATTAAATGCTAATGGTTGGTTTTCAGTTTGCACTTCTACTACTGTGAGGAATAGTATTTAGTTTTCTTGGTTTTGGCTGTTCAAGTGTAATTATTTTCATTTACATTTACATTACTTATTAAAATAGCTTTGTAGATCTGATTCTATGCTTCTATTCACTATATTTTTAGGCTATTTTTAGACTTTTTAGACTGTCAGGTTAAAGGACTAGGCCTAGAGGGAATGGATTAGAACTAGAGAGAGGTTGATTCAGGTTAGACATTAGGAAGAATATCTTCACCGTGAGGATGGTGAGACACTGGAACAGGTTGCCCAGAGAGATGGTGGAGACCTCATCCTTGGAAGTTTTTAAGACCAGGCTGGATGGGGCTCTGAACAACCTGTTCTAGTGGGAGGTGTCCCTGCCATTGTCAGGGGGTTTGCAACTAGATGATCTTTAAGGTCCTTTCCAACCCTGACAATTCTATGATTCTATATTGCAAGCTTAAAGTCAGGTCATGGATGTTATAGGTTAGATAATTGTATATTACTATGGTTGTGCTCTACTGCTGTGTTTTCCGTCTCCTTTTTTTAAGCTCCTGTTATCATTTTCAGAAATTTTGCTAAATAAGTCTTCTTTACTTCCATAGGTTGTGTAGCACGAACAGTAAATTCTCCCAACCAACATCTGTTAAGAACTGATGATGTTATTAGCTGCTGTTTGGACCTGAGTGCTCCCAGCATCTCTTTCCGGATAAATGGTCAACCAGTTCAAGGAATGTTTGAGAATTTCAACATAGATGGCCTCTTCTTCCCAGTTGTCAGCTTCTCTGCAGGAATAAAGTTAGCATCCTGTGTAGTTCCTCCCTGCCCTGTTTTGGTTTTGCTGTGTTTTGTTTTTTCACATGTGTTAATATGCTGAATATTTCCCTGTCTGTCTTTGCCCTTGTTTCCCTTTCGACATCTGCTTCTTTGGCACAGTTCCAGTTCTTGGATAGGGAGAGCTATAAAGGAGTCCTGAAGAGATAGAGCATCTGTTGTTTTTTCAGCACACCAGTGTATTCAGGGTGTTTGCAGATAACATTTAGAAACAGCTTCATTATCATTTCTTAGCTGATATCTTGCTACATTTCACTCCAGGACAGCATTTTACCGATACGGGTAGAAAAACATATCTTTGATATTAAAAATATATTTGACCCAACTCACTTCTTATGGGGCAGTAACTATTATTTGAAAATGTGCTTACCTTAAGAAATCATGGTGGTATGCTTTCCTTTCAGCAGGATGAATTAATATGAAGACAGTCTGTATTTTGGATGCTGTACTGGTTTTCTGTGTAATTTCAAGTCACACATGAGGTGTCAGACCTCAACTTCCACATATTGAGTAGTTTGAGACTATAACATTAAAAAAGGTTGTGTGATATTCTAGTGAGGGGACCAACTTTAGTGGGACTGACAAATGTAAAGACTTAAAACTGACTTCTGCTGGAGACCCAGCAATGCTCTGTGAGGGATCATTCAAAGCCCACGGTGAATACTGCAGAAGTGAAGAGCTATCACACAGTGGGCATACCAGCCTCTCATTCCGGATGCAAAATGCACTTCTTTAGAGTTTGCCTTGCATAATGCAGGTAAAACTATAGACATGCAAGCTGTGAAATGCAAAACTCTAAACCTCTGTGTCTCCATCATCAGAGAAATATTTGACAGAGTGTATTAATGTGATGAGTGCTTTTTTTTGTAGAGTGTTTTGGTGTACCATTGAGAAAAATCTTGTAAGATGCTCAGTAAATAGAAAAGAGGCAAAATTTTTCTGTGGTAAGCCTATTTTTTGTGGGTGTTTTTGGATTCCTTCTGGATGGCAATGTTCTGAGAAGATTTTTCAGTATTATGTCATTGCTACTTCATGATCACCTCATTTATTTAATTTTTCAGTAAAAAAAATTTTAAAAAGGCAAAACATTATAAATTCACTGTTTTGTGATTAATACAATAATGTTTTCACCTAGTTTTCTACTAAGATGGCAAGTATAAATTTTAGAGAAGAAAACTACAGTTTTTTTATTGTGTCCTAAGGATTTGGTGTTCTGTGAGAGAAAACAAAATGCTACATTCAGGTTCATTTCTCAAATGAGAGAGAATGGAGAACTCAGTAGAGAGAGTTCAGAGGTGGTTACTCGGGGTTAAAATTTCTGCTTTCTGAGATTCAGAAGGCTGCTGCTTACTTCATAGGTGTGCCAAGTAAACCGATTATTTATTCTCTCACTCTGTTCTCTTTTGATCTCCTGATGTAGAACACTTTTACTGAAGTGGAAATTAACCAAGAGAAGTAATTGTTTACTTTTCCCCGTGTTTGTTTTCTCTTTCTACTTTATAAAGTCCAGCACTAGTTAGGGAAAGTTGAACTGTAAATAATACTAAGAAGCTGCAACGTTAAATTTTATTTCTTATTCCTGCATTTGACAATGGCAGTCAATAGTTAGTTGACAGGCTTACAAACTGGTTATGTTTGATGCCAGAAGTGTCTCAGTTATCCAAAGTATATCTGATGTTTACAGGGTACGTTTCTTGCTTGGAGGTCGCCATGGAGAGTTCAAATTCCTTCCTCCACCTGGATATGCCCCTTGCTTTGAAGCTGTCCTACCGAAAGAGAAGCTGAAAGTAGAGCAGAGCCGAGAGTACAAGCAGGATCGTAGCTATACAAGAGATCTACTGGGTCCCACTATCTCTCTGTCACAAGCAGCTTTCACTCCAGTTCCTGTAGATACTAGTCAGGTATAGAAACTGAAAGATTGCATTTTCATTTTTAAACACACATATTATAGACCTATGTTACTTCACATTTGATTGATTTGCAGGTTTTCCAAAGCTTGTATTTTCTTAGGATTTGGTTGGTACAATCCATTGCAAGAAGCTGACACATGGTGTGTAATCCTTATGCTGCTCACTAGAAATTTCATATATTTCACTTCACAAATATTGTAATCAAGAATGGTTTATCTTTAACATTAGAGTAGGCAAAAATAGAATATTTGAACTTCTTCTACTCTTACTAGACATTTTTGTTACTGTTTATTTACAATTACTGAAGGCTGCATTATGATAAGACTTTTAGACCAGATTTAGCTCTAATGCTTTACTGGACTCGCAGGTTACTGAGAATGGCATTTGACTCAGTGTGGACAGTGAATGGCATGCATTGAAGTTACAGTTTCCGTGGGTTGGTTTTTTTGTTTGGTTGGTTTTGGTTTTTATTTTACATAGGTGCAAAGAGGTGTAATTCTTTGATACCAAAGATCTCCATCTCTGATCACTGTTCATTTTACACTTGAGCAGAGTTTGAGATGGTACAAACTTTTGTGCAGTATGTGCTTAGGTTTTACCATATTTAGGAACCAGTTCCTGAAAAACACACACAAAAAAGAACGAGTGCTAGTTTATTGCCATTAAGTGCTAAATACAGCATTTAACATGTCATGTAATTATTGCTCTGTAACACCAACAATTAAGGTAAAATTATCATGTTTCACAGCACTTTATATTTGAGGTGTCTGTTTTCAGCTGTAAAGTGTACTTGATTTCAAATTTTAGATGCAAAGTGACATGCTGTCCTCATTTCAGTTGTCACCTGTCCTCATAAATTTATTATTTTTTAAAATGGGGTTCAGGTCTTAATTTTTTTCTTGTCTGAAGTGTTTTTCACAACATCAGCTTCGTTGTTGATATTTTTAACACTTTTAAGCTGAGAAATAGTATTGGTTTCAGTAGTTTCTAGCCATCTCCTATGAATTTATTCCATGGCATATGGAGGTGTTGAAGCTGTTTTCCCTTGTCGGTCAATTTCTGGAACTTCTAAGGGCATAGGCTGAAGTATTTCTGTAGATCTTTCTCATGTTAGTCAGTAAGACCTGAATGGTAATTTAGATTTAGTTGAGAGAGCTGGTTTGTAAAAAGTTTGTCTGTTACGACAGTTTGGGTGGTACCATCAAGCAATTTATTTATAATGGCCTCTTTCTCTCTTCTCTCTTTAGATTGTTTTGCCTCCCCACCTGGAAAGGATTAGAGAAAAATTAGCAGAGAACATCCATGAACTTTGGGTTATGAATAAGATTGAACTTGGCTGGCAGTATGGACCAGTATGTACCTTCCAACTTAATTTTCTGTTAGTTACATAGCATTATTCAGCACAGTGGTTTCAGTGTGCTAATGGGACTGCATTTATTCCCATCCTTCCAAAATTAGTTAGGTTTTATACCCTTTGCACCATAAGCATGTGGAAAACAGCAGTGCTTCTGTATTTCTGAAAGAAAATTCTGGTATTAAAGATGTTTAATGCTGAAATTTTTGGCTAATCTAACTACCACCGCAGAAAGGACATGGTGGGTTTTTCACCTTCTGTTTGTTCTTGAGGCAAGAAGTTCAGTTGCCTGCTGGAGTAAGCCAATAAAAGCAGTTATTCTTGCTTTGCTTCACATGTACTGACTGACATAACTCTTTCAGCAGTCCAAAATTTATTTTTTTGTGTGTGTGAAAAATAGGTATTGCTTCTAGGAAATTCCATTAAATATACTTTTCTCCTTCCTTCTCTCTACTTCTTCAGGCTCATGTCTGTATTAGGTGCTCCACATAGCTATTTTCATATCTCTTTCATAGTTTTCACGGAGTAGGACAGAAGAAACTATGTGCCTTCTGGTTTTGATAAAAAATGCAGTCTTTTTGTTTTTTGTTTTTTGTTTTTTTTAACAATCATAAAGAAATCTACAAGCTAGTTATGTAGATATTAAATGGTGTAGTTTATGAAGAGCTATTGATGTGAAGAGTATATATAAATATACAGCAGACACTAGATGTAAATGTAAAAACATGTATGCCTGTATAGAAATGTATATGTTTTCTATTTTTGTTACTAAAATGATTTTGGTCTTCTGTGGAGTCCAGATTTAATATAACTGAGCCATAGGTATTATATTTAGTGTAGCACATGGCAATACATAAAAAGATTTGATCCACAGAGAGGATCTCTAGACTTTTGTTGTTGTTGCTTCCCCACTAAGTCAAACACAACCCCCCATTTAAATTAATGTGTTAAAAACATTTTAATTGTGATATAATCATACCAGCTGTGAAGCAGTCTGCAGGAACTTGGAGTGTACTGTTACTTAGCATTGAGAATCTGATTGTGCAGCTGAACACTATTATAATTTAAGCAATATATAGTAAGTATCAAGTTAGCAGCGATAAATGTTGTAGTTATATTCAGGATGAAACAAGGAGCTAAACCTTTCAAGTTACTCATCTTTCTCTCTCTAGCTTTACTGTTCTGTGGTTGAATCTGCTCACCTTGGGAATGTGCCAAAGTATACACTAATCACCTTCTAGAGATTGACTCCTTTATCATGTTGTTTTCTCACAGATGATCTCAGCAGTTCATGCCACCGTTACCGATTCTAGCGATCTGAATTGATGCACTGCAGTTACTGAGTACTGAGGGAAGGGAGGAAACAGACATTAGCTGGTTTAGATGCATGCATATGAGCCCTCTAATCTTGTATTTGAACTTTTTAAATTCAGAGCAAAATGCATTATATGGAGTAGCTAGTGCAGTTTTTTTCACAAAGTCAAAAAGTTTAAAGGCTAAAAGACAGAGAATAAATAAATTTAGATGTTTTTCCAGGATATATATATATATATTAAAAATCTTCTCCAGACTGCAATTTATATTCCCTTCTGCATATCTGTTTCAGCAGATTTTAGTGTGGTATCACCAATGTGATACCCAGTATTGCATGCCATATTGCTACTGCATTTATCCATGTAACCAAGTGAAATAACGATCTAATCTAGCAAAAATGAGTACTTCTATTAACTGGCTTTGTTATAAATCTGAAAATGAGTGGTATTTAGGTGTTGAACTTGAAATCATCAGATGCATCTGCATATCTTTGTTTCTAATAAACTTCGCTCTATATATAAAACCAGCCACAAAAATTAAGAATTGACAAGTATCACAAGTTTTACCAATTATCTGATATAATTACAAGGCAGTAGATATTTATCTTGTGGTTAGAAAAAAAAAATAGGACAATAAGGCAACCTATGAAATGTGTTGAATGTCTAATAGAAGTATTATACATTGTAGCTGTAGAGTGAAAAGTGTGTTACTAAGTGAAACTCAAATAACATTGGAATTTTGAGGAAAACACCTGATGTCTAAGATTTAAATAGCTCTACACAGGTCTAAAGTAGTCCTTCTTATTGGAGACTATACTGAATCTTTATTAATGCAGATTACCATAGGTCTTGGAAATAAATCTGCAAATAAACATTTTCACTATCTTCTAAAAGATGTTTCTCATTTTAGCTGCTAATGATTTTGATCAAGTAGCTTGACAGTTGAATTGCTTGTATTGCCGGTCCAAAGAATTAATCCTATCCAATGTAGGTAAATATCCCCTTGTCAATACAAAACATAAACAAGTGACTGCTGTTTAGTTTTATAATTCTTATGTTCTTAGATCAAAGTGCAAACTATGTTACTCGGAAATGTCATAGAGAAATGTGAGATTTTTTTTTTTTTCATGAGACTAAATAAACAAGATTGAGTATTAGTATACAGTTTAGTTACTGCTATAGAGCTGGCAAAAATAGATGATAAATAAAAAATAAATTTCAGCAGTCTGTGATCCATGTTGATATTCACTCTGTGGGTACTCATGTAGAATTGGCACTTAAGTCTTGAAACTAGAGAAACTTTATAAATAGGTTATGATTTGCAGATAACTGCTTTTCTTTCCCTTGCTCTAACACATAACGTTTATGTCCCAATGCCCAGTGATGAAATTGTTACTTTTGTCAGGTAAGAACTATAGTAGTTGTCACATCAACACATTTATACAACCTGGATGAAACATGCTGCTTAAGATTAGTTTTTTTATGGCTGTGGGTCAAAACATAACATAGATTGTGCTGTTCTTGAACTTTACATATTTGTTGTGGACATCTGTATAATGAAATGTACAAATTAGCATTTATTCTATTGAGATCTGAAGTTTATTTGCAAATTCAAATTCTGCCTTACTTGAGCAGAATGATCATTCTCTGACAATACAGAATACTTTCTGTTTTCAAGTATTCAGCTGAGTAATTCTAACAGGATCATCTTTAAGTACTTTGTGTTGTGGTCTGTTGTTAAATTTCTTCTAGTTTTCAAGACACATTAAGCTCATTTTGTTACTGTCTTTTCAGATTAGAGATGACAACAAGAGACAGCACCCATGCTTAGTGGAGTTCTCAAAATTGCCAGAGCAGGAAAGAAATTACAACTTACAAATGTCACTTGAAACACTGAAGTAAGTTGCTAGAACTTTTGAAGCCTATAGTGAGGGTTTCCTGAGGAGTTAAAGTTTCAACAATTATATTTTGACATGTGGATTACATTTTGCTGTGTAGGTGGGGGTAATAATATGAAAATGAGGAAGTGAGATACATTAATGAATTATGCGTTTGGCATGGAAAATGGCTTTGATAGTCTGCTTAATATTTGTGGAATTTTAGAATTATAGATAGTAGAATTAAATGCTGATTTTGAAATGGCAACTCAGACAGTTTTCATCTAGTTTGGAGGAAAGAAATAGATCCAAGCTTTGGGGAAAAAAAAAATCTTTGCTTCTTACTTGGTTTCATTCAATTTATTTTAATTGCTTTTACTTTTCCTTAATGATAAAGCACAATGACAATCAATAGATATTTTTTGGATGTGACTAATGATGAGCTTTGCTTCAGGACCCTTTACTGCTTTTTCCGTGTCATCTGCGCATGTTGCCACAAAACCATAGTAAGCATTCCCTCCTTTTGTGGGTGAGCGGTTAGATGCATGAATGTCAT
>JANHFX010021268.1:103485-115015 GCA_027560015.1 Chloroceryle amazona | reverse complement strand
ATCTGCGCATGTTGCCACAAAACCATAGTAAGCATTCCCTCCTTTTGTGGGTGAGCGGTTAGATGCATGAATGTCATGGAAGTTTTCCAGTTGGAATGCTTGAAAATTTCAGTGGGATATTAATAGACTTGTTCAATTAATCTAGTTATCTGGCTTATGAAGATACAATTCCTCATCTCAGCTTTCTCAATCAAGCAGGTGTCAGTTCTTACTTTGCTGTGAATGCATTGAAAAATCTGTTAGTGCAAGTAATTTCTTCCATAGGTAGCACAGCATGTAGCCAACATGTTAAAGTACCACTGGGCTTTTATCAGTCTGAGAAATATATGTGGTTCTCCAGTCACTATTTGCAATCCCTTCAAACCCTCTCATTGTTTTTCTTTCCTCTTAAAATATAGTTGATTTTCCTGTTCAGATTGTTAACAAAGGTTGTCTATCTGCATGTGATATAACTTTTCTGGGAATATGTAGACTATAGTATTTTAAAAATTTCCATGTAAGCTGATTGTGCAATGTACTGTTTACACTCATAATGTAAGGATTTTATGTCCTCATAATGTAAAGCTAGGTAGAATACTCACATTTCTCATCGTGTCTTTCTCTGGTCGCCTTCTTTGAACTTTTTAGTGATCCACCATTCCCACAGTAAGTAAATTACTCGATGAAAAAAAATATTAATGACCTAAGTGCTAAACAATTTCTGGAGAGATATTTTGGCATTATTTAGTGATAAAGCGTTCAGAGATAAATGAGCTCCTTTGGAGACAAGGAAATATGTTCATATTTGTCTTCAGCTTGATATTAAAATTTCAAGGAAAGCTTTCAAGACCCCTGTGAACACCACAACGTGTCAAAACTCCAGAATAGCTTTTTCCTTTCCATTTTATGGAACTACAAAAGATGAAGTAATTTACTTTCCCTACAGTTGAATCTTTTCCTAGATCATAAAAAACATTCTCTTGGCATTAAATGCATACTGCTATTGTTTCATTAACTATTAAAACAAATTTTAGTAGTTCTTACATTGTTGCTGGTTCTGGACCCAAAGCTTTTCTAAATCTAACCCTGATAAAACAAAAATTAATTTGGTTCCATAAACATATAAATTATAGTTTACTTTTATTTTAGTAAATTTATTACCTACTCTAGAGAGAGCCTTTTTATTAAATGGCTAGTATCCAAAACATAAGGCATTCAGTCTTTCTATGGATTTCAAAATTTATATGCTTACTGAGCTCAGTCTTCATTATGTTCTTGTATTAGTCCTTGTTTTATGAAATATACAGTTCTAATTTTGTAATATCATGTTCTATTTATCATGTAGACATTTATTGTTCAGGGACTAGAATACGAGTGGCTCACTGTTCATTTTTGCAAGCTTGCAAAGGTGGGAAAAATAGTGCTCTAATCCATGCTATGATGACTTGAATTGTATTCTGCTTTGACTGCTTCTTTACTAAATGTTTCTAGTCTACTAGCAGTCAACCTTAATGGGGGAGAATAGGGAAGAGAGAAAGAAAATGTTCTTTTAAAGCTTCCTCTAGGAAGCATATTATTATGCTATATTCATTACAATTTGCATCAAACTGTACTTTCGTACATACTTGAAGTAGTTGCAAGATACCAAGAAAAACTCTTAAAGTAATTAGAGTTTTTTTATTTGTGGCCAGATTTTGCTGCCAGCTCTACTAGGTGAGAGAGGCATAAACCAAGTGTCAATGGTTAAGACTGGTGAGCCACCAGACAAATGACAGATGCTCTCTATTAACCTCTCTCCCTTCCCAAAGGGGAAGAGAAAGAGAATAAGGGAGAGAGACTCACAGATTTGAAAAGGAAACTAAAACAGCTTTAATAAAAATAATGACAATAACATATATACAAATATATATAAAACCTTTATTGAACCCAGCCTCCTCAATGGCAATGACATCACTGTCATCACTGATGCTGTGGAACAGGCATTGGGGAATTCCTAGACTGGACTCAGTGGCACATGGGAACAGGATTCAGGAGCTGGATTCTGGAACACACAGATCAAGGCAGAACAGGCAGAGTCCTCCTCAGGCTCAGACCATTGAAGAAGGGAGCTTGACCCTCAGGATCCCTCAGCTTTATACTGAATATGATATCTATGGGATGGAATACCTTGTTGGTCAGTTTAGGGTCACCTGTCCTGTCCCTTCCTCCCTGCAGGTGTGGCCTTTTACTTTCTGCAGCCCCAGTGTGGCACACAGGATCTAGCTGTGACCTTGGTCTCTGTAGTAGCAAGTATAAGCAAGAGCCTTTCTGCAACACCAATCCTTGGTAGTAACTATAAGCCTTGAGTGTTATCACTACTAGAAGCATATGCTGTCTGCATACATGTGCCATTAACTTCAGAAAGTGCAGTTACTTAGAAAAGACTGCTGTGTGGAGTGTAAATTTAGGAGATGAATCCCCTTGCGTTCTAGCCGTTCATCTGAGATTAGAGGGGCTAGGGGTGGCTGGACTTCTCTTTTAATAATTATGCCAATTAAGATGTGTTGCTATAGGTCTGACAGCAGACACACAGTAACAGCCTATTTGCTGTCGGTGTGGTTCCTTCCAAGGGAGCAGTTGAATGCATGGATAGCACAATTTAAATGTGGCTATAGGTCTGACACCAAATTCACAAACAGCCTTTATGCTGTAGGTCTGGTTCCCTTCAAAGGGAGCTGTAGGATGCACAGATAGCGCAGTTTTCCCATGATTATACATCCAACACCAGATGCATAAACAGCCTATTATTCTGTAGCTCCAGTTGCATTCACAGCTAGCAGTCGAATTCACAAATAGCATGGCTTATTTACACTTGCAGCATATATAGATTCTTTAAGATTGCCAGTGATAAACACACTAAGCTGCAGAAATCACTCAAAAACCCAATTGTAATAGCAAACATAATATCCCCTGGGGAAAACCAAACATACACTCAGCATAGCTGAGGCACAGATCTTACCAAAAGGCATCCCTTCTGAGAAGGGTGAGGAGGACAAACCTTGTTTAGTCTCTCCTTAGGATTTGGTGTCAAATTCTTGTCCCACTAAATAGGTCTGAAATAGGGCTGACATTTATACTTCAGTTTTCTATTAATGTGTGAAGTGTGGGGATGGGACTGTAGTCAAATCATTAAGTGGGTCGTGACTTGCACAAGCATTCCTCGGTGAGCTTTTCAGCCTTGATACCTTCTGCCTAGAACAGGCAATTGTCTTCCTGCCTTCTCCCAGACACAGTTAACTGCTGTGATAAGCAAGAGAATAGGAAAGCCAGGACTGCATCTGGTCTCACTCCACTTTCAGTGTCATCACAACAGGGGTCACTGGATCTCCACACAGCCTCAGTGTCTGCTCCAGACACTAGATGGTTATTATCAGTGATGAGTTTGAATGTTTGTTGCTTTCTGCTTCCAACAGACCCAGTTGAAAAGTAATACCACTGAACAAAATTAGTTCAGTTCTAACTCAAATCAGGGCAGCAAGGAAGTTCTGTGTTATCTGGCACAACATTACAATATAGTGGGATCTCTGTATATTATTCAGTATGTGTTAATATTTTTATGACCTGTAAAAATGATATGCTATATGAAACATCAGGATTGAGGAATGAGTTACCTCTGAAAATGTCATGGGATTAAAACATATGTATTGTTCATACTGCTTATGCACATTCATATATATATATATTGCAGTTTGATCTTGGGTCTTGTTTTGTTTGGTTTTTTTTTTTTTCTACTCACTATTTTGTGACTGACTTTCCCACTTCTACATACTTATGTATTCATTTGTGATAATTACATATATCAATATTATGCTGGGGCTGCATTCAGCCACTTCTAGTTTTTTTTTGTTTAGCTTTAAAAGTGCTTTAGGGGGTCTTTCAGGTTCTATGAGTATAGTATGCCTTTTTATCCTCCTGTGGTTCTCTGATTTGAATTTACTCTGTCTGAGTGGAGATAATGTAGGGTTCAAATTCCTGTCTTACATTACAAGAAAATTAGGGTTACCAGGGGTGCTTCTCTGTACTGCTTTCCACTCTTAGCTATGTTCTCATGCTGGTGATAACTGCATAGGAATCATGTATGATTTATGCCAGTGGAAATTTAGCTGCGTGGGGTAGTCTTAGCAGATAGTGTTTTGCAGGAGGCGGCCACTGCATGTTGATTTCCTTGTATCTGATTTTACTGTCTAATTTTAAATCAGGGTTCACAGACCATAACAGTAGGACTTACTTCATGTAGCTAGCACTAATAAAAAAATGCTCTAAGAGTCTTCTTGAAACACATGATTCATCTGCCAAGAGAAATACTGCTAGAGCAATATTTATGCTCTTTTTTTCCCCAGTCAGTCCAAGAGCAGTAGGTATAGTTAAAGCAAGATTAGAAAATACTGTTTTAACTAGCAAAAAGGAGGAGTAAAAACCTTGTTTTCCAGTTTCCTCCCACATTGGGAAAATTGTGAATGGAGTGCGAGGTTTACACTTGTGATTTCTTCTGTGTAATCAGCATCAAAGATATGTTTGCCACCCTCAAATTTTGAGAAACTTCTGATCTGGCTCTAAAGTAGATTCTGACTTTTGTCCAGGATTTCTTTTCATTTCAATGTCAATATATTAGTAATGTGTCTAGGCTAGAGTAACTTAATATTGCTAATCCAATATTGTTTGCAAGAGCAAATAATTGATGAGTTGCAGATCAAATCCTGGAGATGAATGAAACTTAAGATTTATACTGCTGGATAATTTTACTGTAAGGAAAGGAACAGGTCTGAAGTAATCAGAATACTGTCAACCTTATCATAAGGTTATGTAGAGAGTATTTGTTTTCTGAAATGAGCTGCATCATTCAGACTCAGGCCAGAATGTGCTGCCTGAGTCAGTGGCTCAGTGGTAGAAATCTTGTGGTACATGACACACTACACTGTGTCTGGCTTTGATCTTTTTCTCTGTAGTGGATTAACATGCAGCATCCATACCAAGCATGAAGATGGAAGTTTTGGCCTAATGCTTATTGTGTATTCTGCTGTCAGTCCTCTCTTCAGTAGCATATCCTAAAAAAATCCAAATCCAATTAAAATCTCTGAATAACAACCTCTCTTTGTGAAGGACATCCTTTCTAAGGATAACAAGTGACATTTCCTGCCTTTTCTCCTTTCATCAGCTTTGAAGTAAATAACATTAAAAGATTTTGATATAAAGCAGTATGAGTGAGTTTATAAGCAGTAAAACAGAAATGTATATTTCTAGGGCAGGAAATTTTTCAGCTGATGCCTCATATAAATGAAATGGACTGTATGACAATTTGCATTTTAAAGTTGTCCCCTCATATTTTTACTAAATTTTTTAGAAACATCTTGTGGCGTTTTCTTAACACTATCAGAAACCTTATTACAGATATGAAAAGCCCGTTGTTGATCTGTACATATTGTTGTTATTTCCATAAGTCTCATTTGTTGTGCAGTGCCATGTATATACACAGCAGCAACTTTGAATATAGAAACGTTGACAGTGATTTCTCTCTGATTTCTGTGTCCTAGAACCCTGCTGGCATTAGGCTGCCATGTTGGAATTGCTGATGAACATGCTGAAGAAAAAGTGAAAAAAATGAAACTTCCAAAGAAGTAAGTTGAAATTCAAATGCATCTTTTTGTTAGGCGGGGTGAAGTAAACAAGCTGTATTTTAACAATTTGATATTTATGTTGCTAGTTTTACTGGTACTTGGGTATGCCTCTACGCAGATAAATATTTAGAAAATTTACACTCACCTTCATCCACACCTTGTCTTTTAGATGTTCATGATTTGATGTGTAGGTAAAGATTTTATTTTCTGTGATTCGTTGAAATGACTGGCATTCACTGGGACATAGTTCTTCTGTATATGGAGTGTATTGCAGAAACTTGATAAAGAATTTTTATAGCAAACTTATCAATATATTTTGCTGTGCTGCAAATATTCATAGGTTACCCTTTCAAAAATCCTAGAATGGCCATCTAGTGACTTGGAGAGAACTTGCATTGCTGCCTGACTCTTCTTTTTTTCTGAGTGACTGGCAACAGCTTTGGTAGGGTGGAACTCAGACTGGTATGGTATAGTGGACTGCACTACTGCAACTCTGAAACTAGCTCTCCATGGCCCAGACAAGGTGCCAAGGTTCTTCCTTAGCACCACTGTGCCCCCCCCAGTTTGGGAATGAAGAGTCAGGGAACTTTAACACAGTTGAAATGATGGAATTGTGCTTGGTGATAAGCATATGACAGCACATTGGGCCAATGTACATTTCAGCCTATGGGATAAAGGAGGATTATAATATGTATAAAACCAGAAAGGTAAAGGTCATAGTTTCAGTAGAAGAGAACTTCCATGTGTGCTGGTATTCCTGAATTTAAATTAGTAATTTAGTTTCCTTGGTCTTGGTCCTTGGCCTGTGAGTCTTATGACTAGGAGTAATGGTAAGTGTTAGTTGCTAAGTTGCTGCCACCAGTAGCAACTCAAACGTGTGTTGCAGGGATGTGCTCTGTGCAGAAATAGGTGTTCCTGTGCTGTTACATATCTCCATTATGCACAGTAGTCTTTCACTGACCCATATCTTCATATTCCATACACTGGGTCCCTAAGCCCATATAATAACCCCAAACACATGCCTTCCTTTTTCCTTTTGTGAGCCAAAAGCACGTGCTTCATTCTGGCAAGGTTCCTGCAGGTTTCTGGGTGACACTTCACTACAGTGTAGCTGTAAAAACCTGGATTCTTAAGTCTTTGATATATACT
This sequence comes from Chloroceryle amazona, assembly GCA_027560015.1. Lineage (NCBI taxonomy): Eukaryota > Metazoa > Chordata > Aves > Coraciiformes > Cerylidae > Chloroceryle > Chloroceryle amazona. Next base: position 108,233 of record JANHFX010021268.1, on the reverse strand, counting down.
GCACTGCACGGATTTACATACCACTGATACCACAGTTTCAGAATTCCTGATCTAGTCACTTCACAAGAATAAATGAGAATAAAAATAAGGGATTAGCTTAAATGCCCCAAACCTGTTCTTTGATTTTAGTATCCCAAAATAACTGCATATAAGACTAAAAAGAAGAGATATCTAGGGCCTTCTCTATTTTTTTTCTGAATGTCCTGTGCAGAAATGCATATGCATGTCCAAGATTGTTCAAATGAATTAGATTTGATGCTTTTGAAAAGCTGAAACTAAATGTCAACTTCCCATTTTAAGAGAATTTATAATGCTAAGTCTTTTTAATGTCATTAACATTTAGGTACCTGAGATCCTACCATACATAAGAAGTAAAAAGTTTTATATCTCACGTACAATATATAGAAAAGATGAGAAGAAAAAAAGAATGTGGCTATAATCTCAATAGCATCAGATGCTTGTTGAGCAAAAATGGAGCAAAGATTTCATGATCTAGATACAGTTGTGCTGGATCACATATTTTTATGTGATGCTGTCCTGGAGAGAAGAAGGGTTGCTGTATCACAGTTAGACTTAACCATAACAAAACATTACAGGAGATAGAGTGTGAAAAGCTAAGTTTTTGATGGGAGAAAAGATGTTACTACCTGCGTTGACTAGTACTCTATTTCTATTCCTGTAGATGATACAAATGTGTTATCCCAACACTTTGTCAGTTTTTCTGTGGTAATTTCTTAATTTCTCAGATCAGCCTGACACAAACCAGTTTCTGTTATTATGAAAGCAAAAACAACAGACATCACTTGAATGTAATTAGCTCATCTACTCAACCTTCTAAGAAATTTTTCAGTCTTACTTTGTATGTTATTTGTCTTAATCATTTTTTTTTCTTTTTTTACCATCCCGTTGTAACAATGAAGATTGTAAAATGCTAAGAATAAATGCTATTTGAGTCACCCCTACAGAAGTTTGGCATCACAGCCACCCTAGTTACAAGGTGGGGAAAACTACATTTTTAGTTGACAGTTGTTCAAGAAATTTGACTTTTCTACTACAGCAGCACTCCACAAAAGAGCTTTTTTTGACCATTTTTACTGAGTGGAGTGTGCAGCAAACACAACTTTTGATGATGGAATTTCTCTTTCTGCTAGGAGGTTTTTTCCTAGTATAACTTTAGGTTTTTGAATAAGATGTCCTTCAGTAACCTTTAAAAATATCTCCCTGAAAATGAAAAAAACCTTTTATTTTAATGAACTGTAAATATTTACTGTTTCTATGGGTTAAAAAAAAAAGTCTGAATGAAATGGGAAAGGAAAAAGGAATTGTCACAAGGAAAAGAAATTTTTTTTAATAAACAATTTTTGATATGTTTAATCTTCTCTTGTAAAACAGCTCATATAAAACAGCTCATGTAAACTGCTGATAGTCTTTAATCAAGAGAGCAGAGTATATCACTTGAAAGTATACCTACCACTCTTTCTGTAACCTTAGGCCCATAATGCTTGCTACAAATGAATGGCAGATCAATATACTAGTGATAATGTGCTGTTCAAGCAACTAAATTTACCTACTACTTAAAAAATTGTTAATATAAGGCCAGCAGAGATACTTAGCAAGATAAGACCAGTAAGATACTGTTGAGCAGTTGACCAGGGAGGAGCTGGGATTTTAGCTACCTTTTTCAATTAGTAACATTGGTCTGCACCTAAATTCTCCAACATAAATTAGTATGCACAATATGCTTTTGTTATTTTCCTTAGTATCCATTGATACTTGATGAGTATTCATTTTCATCCTGTAATAAGGTATACACATCCTCTGTGACAAAATAACAAGTCCTCTGTAATGAGACCTCTGATTCTTTGGCCCTACTCTTATATGAAAATAGGTGTGGCTATCGTAGATTTTTATATGCACCACGTAACAATTATTCAGGGGAATGTGGCAGGAAAAATGCGGTAATTGCCAGCTTGACAAACGTGTTAATTCTGTATGATTCACTATTTCTACTACTATCTGGTTTTACTCATCTCACTGAAGGGACTTCACAACTACCTAGTGTGAGGGAGATAACAGCACAACTACCAACTGCTTGCTTAATTCTGTAATAGAAATTTTCACATTGGTAACTGTATGAATGATTGCTTTTGGATTGATGTTTTTGAATTGCTGTTTTCAGACTTAAACTTTTTTTTTTCCTATGTGGTAATTTTGAAAGAAGCTCCAACCTCATGTTTATAGATGATAATCTCCCTTAAATAGTTGCTTGTTTTCAATTACTGCTCTCAACTAATAGTTTGTTTAAATGGGTTTTAGAATAGTTATCACAAAAGAAAACTAATTAAGATTTTAAAGAATTTTAATATTTTAGAATATAAATGGGGATAAATACTGTTTCTTTTTCTGGATTTCTCTCTGTCAGTCCAAATGAAGAAAATGACAAAGTTGCTTAGACAATCATTAAACAATTATTTAAACTAGCCATTCTTTAAACACCCCAGCACCTATAATTTCAGTGACATAATGCTGTTGTTTATTTTCCACAGACCCCTTCTGTTATGGCCAAAATAGTGTTTTGTTTTGTCAGTGTGCTCAAGGAGAAATATTCAGGGCACATCCAACAGCTGTGACCTGGTGTATCCTGGGGCTGTGGGGAAGTGCCAGCTCTGGCACCTGAAGCACCCCCAGTTTCATACTTTGCTTTTCCTCACTCCTCTCTGCCTGTGCAGCATTTTGCCCTTTGTTAAAAATGTTTTCCCAGAGGTGTCACCAACATGGCTGAGGGGCTCAGCTTTGGCCAGCCTTGGGTCCTTCTTGGAACCATCTGGAACCAACTCCAACATGTGGCAGCCCTGGCCACTCCTCACAAAAGCTGCCCTGCAGCCATAACTCACCAGCACCTGGGCACAAACACCCAGTACATCTCGTCCATCTGCCCCTCTGCTTTTCTTTTCCTGCTCCCCTTCCCCTGAGGTAAGGGAGATTACATCCACCACTGTTCTGGTGCTGCAGTGTTGTAGCTTTTTACTGGAAATTTACTAAGTCCTGATGTGCTGCATTCATCGCTCTATGCATTATGTCCTTTATTGAGGAACGCTTGGTCATAAGTGGGAGATGTCTTTTTGGGTTGGAGGAGCAGCCCAAGGCAAGACAGCATACTTGTATGACAAGCTCTTCTATTAAGGAAAGGAGAAGAGTAGTTGTCATTGGTGACTCCCTCCTCAGAGGAATGAAGGGCCCTATGTGCCGCCCAGACCCAACCCCTAGGGCAGTACGCTGTCCCCCTGGGGCCTGGGTAAGAGACTTTACACAGAAGATCTCTAACTTGGTAGGTCCATCTGATTACTACCCATTACTGATCTTTCAGGTGGGTAGTGAGGAAATCACCACATGAAGTCTGAGGGGAATCAAGAATGATTGTAGGCCACTGGGGAGACTAATCCAGAACTTGGGTGCCCAACTAATCTTCTCTTCCATCCTGCCAGGCACACAAAATGATGAGGGAAGAAACTGGAGAATGTCAGAGGTTAATACCTGGCTCCACGGTGGTGTCACTGACAGAACTTTGGGTTCTTTGACCGTGGCTCGGCATACACGACACCGAGCCTGCTGGCAGGAGATGGGGTACACCTATCTATGTGAGGGAAAAGGATCTTCTCTCAGGAGTTAGTGGCCCTCATTGAGAGGGCTTTAAACTAGAATTGAAGGGGGAGGGGGACAAACCCAGAACTGCTAGACATATCCCACCAAGGCTTATACTGGTGTTGGAGGCAATATCCGTACCTCGGATCAGGTTCATGTATGCCAATGCCCGTAGCATTGCCCTAGTCATAACAGGAGGAGTTAGAAGCTGTTATGCACCAGGGAAATCGTGATATAATTGCCATCATGGTCATGTGGTGGAATGATTCACATGTTTGGAGTGCTGCAATGGATGGCTACAGGCCCTTTAGAAGGGATAGACAAGGAAAGAGAGGTGGAGGAGTAGCATTATAGGAGATGAGTGTTTTGACTGTCTTGAATTCAGTGTTAGATACACCAAGGTGGAAGGTCTATGGACAAGGACAAAGGGGAAGGACAGTGAGGCTGATATCCTGGTGGGAGTCTGCTACAGACCACCTGACCAGGATAAAGACACCGATGAGACATTCTTTCAACATCTTGGAGATGTTTCGTGTTCACTAGCCCTTGTTCTTGTGGGAGACTTCAACTTACCAGATGTGTGCTGGAAGTACAACACAGCAGAAAGGGGGAATTCGAGGAGGTTTCTGGAATGTGTGGACAACAACTTCCTGTTGCAGCTGGTAAGCGAGCCCACCAGGGGCAGTGCCCCGCTAGACCCATTCTTTACAAACAAGGAAGGGCTGGTGTAAGATGTGGTGGTTGGAGGTCATCTGGGGCACAGTGACCTGATATGATAGAATTTTCAATATGTGGTGAAGTCAGGAGGGTTGTCAGTAAAACATCTACCTTGGACTTCCAGGTGGCTGACTTTGGTCTACTCAGGATGCTAGTTTGGAGAGTCCCAGGTGACACAGAAGGCCAGTGGCATCTTGGCTTGTATCAGGAGTAGTGTGGCCAGCAGGACTAGGGATGTAATTCCCCCCTGTACTCAGCACTGGTGAGGCCTCCCCTCGAGTACTGGGTGCATTTCTGGGCCCCTCACTTCAGAAGGATATTGAGGTGCTGGAGCAGGTCCAGAGGAGAGCGATGAGGCTGGGGAAGGGACTGGAGGGAAAGTCTTATGA
>JANHFX010021268.1:49283-86087 GCA_027560015.1 Chloroceryle amazona | reverse complement strand
ACAGAGCACAAGTGAGAAGAGGCTGCCCCTTTCCTCTTGACACTCAGCCCTCAGATATTTATAAACATTTACCAAATCCCCCCCTATAAAATTATTTATCTCTTTGAGGGCTTAGGTGGACTAAAGAGGATCAATATCACCTGACAAATTAGTTAGCAGGGTTTGGCATTTCTATAATTTATTTTCACATCTTCACAGTATTTGTACAGCAAATGTAAAACACTGAAAATGTAAATGACTTGAATTCAAAATACTGTCAGAGGTGTAATAAACTATGCCATTTATGGCCTTAGGACATAAATATGGTTACAATTATTAGCACTAAGTGTGTGAGGGAAACTTTGATACAAGGTTTTATAGGAATTTCAAAGTTACGAAGAGTACACCTAGAGTTTCATGGAACTACTTACAGTTTAAAGTAAATGAAGTATGATGGAAGCAGTGATTTTTGCTCAAATTTAATTCTGCATGAGACAATGACAGATAGAAATCTAGTAGTAAAAATATGTAGGAAAAAACCCTATTTTATATGTTACTGATTTTAATCAAGTAGATTAAATGACTCATTAAAGTATTTAATTTTAGTATGAAGGCAAGTGCAACTGCTATCCAAACCATAATTGCTTTTAAGGGTACTGATGAAGCTTGTCAAAATATTTCTTGTATCTGATGCTGGAATTCATTTTCTTTATTGCTATTACAATATATAACAGAAATCAACAGTATTCCTGGCTGTTCATCATCAGACTGAGCTCTCAATATTTACCTTATTCATGTCGTTGAAATTGAGGTTGCCTTCCTCCCCTTCCCCCAAGTCTTGTGTTACATGAAAAGTGGCTTTAAAAAGAGAATCGAGAAGTTGTATTTGTAAAATACCTGACTGGCTTAAGTAAACTATTCAAGTCCCGTTTCTTTACTAGAATAGCTATATAGTTGCCTTCTGAATCTTAGGTTTTGACCTTTAGGTCTCAATCCACAAAGCTATTTCCTTGTCTCATTCTGATGAGAGGTTCTCTCCTTGGCTGGGAAAACTCTTTAACCTTCAGGATACAGAGAAAGGCTCATTGGTTTTGTAGGATTTTCTGGATGAATAGCGAGGATAAAAATCTACTTGTGATGGAATAGGGAATCTATCTGTTATTAGCATTGTTTTTTTTTTTTTTAATGTTTATTACAGTAGTTCATAACAGATGTTAATTTATTTGAATTCCAATCCAAGACCCTATCCAAAGCCTTTGCAGTCTGGCTTGAAGGTCAGTCATATTGAATCATTAATTGTGTACTCAACTATTCCGGATCTATTGGAAGCTCAGCGTGTTTGTCCCATCCACAGGCAGTTCTGTTCCTTCTAAAATCTGGTATGACAGGAAGTTTAATTTACTTTGTACACAATGTTTTTAGAATTATACTTAAAGAAATTTAGAAGTTTGTTTGGAAGCAATGAATTTATAGGATACTAAAGTAAATAAAAACAATTGCTTGAAAACAGTTTGTGAAGCAGCTTTTTAACATTGTAATTGATAGCACATTGTTTTTGTTACAAGTCTATAATGGACCTTCTGCAGAAAGAGAAGTGATGCTCTTAATTGTTACTAAAATGTTGAAATAGCAATTTCTCCTGTCAGCTCACTTAGCAACGCTGTACAATGCTGATGTGAGGGGTGCTTGCAGGAAGTTAATTGTTGGATTTCCATTTTCAGAGTCAGCTTGGAGTACTCACAGACATTGTTTTGGAATTATATGCTGTGAAAATGTTAATTTTAGTGCCACCTCAATTGAGTGGGCTAATTAGTAGTTGTACCACTAAGGGAGAGAACAACACATACCTTGTCACTATTACTCTCTGAAATTCTTCTGAATCCTTTTCAGGCCCAGCGGTGGCATCAAGGTAATGAGCATTTTGGCCGCTCTTGGTTGGCAGGAGATGTTGTTGGATGTATGGTTGACATGAATGAGCACACTATGATGTTCACCTTAAATGGTGAAATCCTGCTTGATGACTCAGGTTCAGAACTGGCATTCAAGGACTTTGAGGTTGGTGATGGTAAGTACTAAAATATATTGTGCTATTGTTGATGAATATTTTTTTCTCCAGTTTCCCTTTAATGTAGTGTGCTTCTTGTTTTTCTTTCCCTCCTCCCTGACTTCCTCTCTCTAGGGAACTACCCCTTGTCCTTTTCTCTATTTGATTACTATCAAGCCTTTGGAAAGGAGGCGTGCTGGATGTGAGGATGAGGCAAGGCCTTTTTCTTGGGTGAACTTTGCACAGCGACCTCTTCACTGTTTTGCAGGGATGTGTCTGGGGTTGCAAATTCATAACCTTTAACATTTCATTTGAACTGCAGAAGGTGTCCATATGATATGACCAAATCATAGAATGGTTTGGGATGGAAGGACTTCTGAAGATCACCTAGTCCAACTCCCCTGCCATGGCAGAGGCATCAGATTTTATCTAGATCAATTACTGAAATGCTACCAAATTTCTGTCAAATTAGTGATAACATATGGTAGGGAGTTTAAGCCAGCTTTAAAGTTTTGGTTTTGCTCTTGGAGGAGAAATGACACCTGATGCAGGATAAAGCCAGCTGGTACAATGTTAGCCTCCAATTTTTTTTTGCTTCATTCTAAAGCAGCAGATTGAGCCTTGAGCCTGTTGTAGTGTTCTTGGTGCAGATTTGATAGTCCATACATAGGTTTTACTTTACCATGAAGCTGTAGCTTGTGAAATTGAAAAACGTGGCAAAGATTGTGAGGCTGTGTCAGGTGCCAGGTTGATTCTATAAAACAAAAGTATTTTTTTTATTAACTTAATTACGTACTTGTGTGCAAATAAGTACATAAAAGTGTAGGCAATTACATTAATGTAGACAACTGCCTACAATTTCTGAATTTTGCTAACATAAACCAAAATACTTTAAGCTTGTAATATTTCTCTTCGGCTTGTTGTAGTTACATCTATTCCATCATGTATAGTATACATCTCTTAAATAATGCATCTGTGTCTCAGAGATAAAGTTAAACTTTTTGAAAAGTAAAAGCTGCAAACAATACTTTTGGGTTACTGAACCCTATTCCTAGTGGAATTAGACAGTTCCTTACTTGAATTTTAACCACTTCTGTCAATCTGGATTTCAGCGTATTTTACTTTCAGGAGTGCTTTGGGAGAATAAATTTCTTTTTCATCTTTCTTCTGCCATATCATAGTAATTAGGAATAATTTGATTTCATTTAAAATGAGATAATTGTCACCGATTCTCTAGACTCATACCTGTAACTTGTAACTGACATGACTAATACCTGTAACTGACTCCAGATACTGTGACAACATGATGAGGGAAAGGGATGTGTGAATTGGCTTATGGTTAATGGGATAGGCTTTAAAGGATAATGGTTTTCCAGTTATTAGGCAGTATAATCCCACTGAAGAGTGGGGGATTTTGAGAGAAACTGGAATTCCAGGAAATTCTGAGGGTAGACTGACCATTATTTTGATGAAAGTTGATGAAGTAATTTGAACATTAATCGTTTCATGAAAACACATTGGTAGTTTTCATGGTACTTGATTCTAGCTGCTGGTTCAGGTTTAAACAGATCTCCTAGTCTGAAACTGGTAAAGTACTTCCTGGTTTGACATGGAGCCTGAAGGCCTTGGTAACCACGTGAAAGACTTAATGTCAAGCATCTCAGATTTTTGACAATATCCTTGTAATTCACATTAAGTTCTTTTAGTGTCATGCTTGTAGAAAAGAGCTTGCCTTTGAAATAAGATCTCCTATTCTGTTTTCAAAGCAATTTGTTGGTTGATCTCAGACTTAATAACTCCAGATAAATAATTATAAATATGATAGGTATTTCATTTACAATTCATGGCACAGGGAGGGCACTTATATACATGTGTATATACAAACACATGTATGAAATACACAAATTAAATATGACTGTTATAGAACTTTTTTTTTTTGGTCCGCTGGCTTTAGTTTTGTTTTATTAATGACTCTCTCTTTACAGCAGTGAGACCTTTCTGCAGGTCACTTTTATCAGTGAATCGTGTACGTGCCATGTGATACTGCAGAAAGAGACCTTTCATTTCAGAAAAAAGATTGAACTTCTGATCAGAGTCCAGTGTCTTGTTTCAAAGGATGCAGTATGACTATAAATCAGTCCTGTAGTTGCAATTTATTTAGGAACAGTGGAAAGGGAATATGGCACTCCGGTAGCTTCCTAATAAGGCTCATATGCTACATCTTATGTTGTACTACCAACAAGAGGAACTCCTTGGTATTATGGAAGACTATCAGATCAGTAGTAAAATTGTTAAACATAATTGCATATTATACAAATTTATGTAAGAGAAATTTCATACTGTAGATATGAACAAGTACAGTGTGGAAATAAAATTTTCTTTTGTCAACTCATGATCTCTGTGAGCCTGAGCTGTATGTAATCAGTGTTTGATGAATTAGGTCAGGAGGTAGATCCTGTATTATTGGAAGTAGAGAACATTATAAAAAATGTTGCCACATGCATCAGACAATGCTAGGTTTACTTTTGTGGTGGTAGTGTTAGAGTTTTTCAATATGTTTCACTATTTCATACATTAAAAGTTTTACTCCATAACCTAGTTATGTATTTGGAGATTAGAAGCCAGGCAAGGGTAAATCATCTCTTTATGTGGCCTCTAGCATGCAAAGGCTACACAGGATCTTTGAAGTATCACATCTAAAATGACTGGCTACCCATTTAGAGAAGGGTGATTGAAGTTATTTTTTTTCCCTAGTAAGAGATTTAACTGCTTTACCATTACACTCCCTATGAAAAGCCATGTCTTTGTCAGATATGGAAGAATCCTGACACATCTTGTAGTCTATCTGTGAAGTTTTTTTTCCTGAGCCCACAGGAAATGCATAGGTAGAATAATTAATAGTATATGTGCATTCTATTTAGGAAGTGTAAATACTACTAATATTTTCCATAGTTTAAATATTCCTCTTTGATTTAGTTTTGTGTCATGTATACATCTCAGTCTTCATGAATAGTGTTGATCATGTTGTCTTGGATTTTGTACTACATTTATTTACCTAATCAGCTTTTTCTATAATCTGGTTTAACTGCATTCTGCTGACAACATCAGCTGCTGTTGCTTTTTTGTTTTGTTTTGTTTTCTAAAACTATTATTTCCCACTTGATTTGGAGACTGTAATAAAGAGGAACTGGCTATGTGTTAATTCTCGAGATGCTGTAGGTAGAGCTTGCTACTTCATTTCACAAAATATTTGACCAGTGCAGAAAAATAAAGCAAATGTTCATATAAATATATGAATAAATAAATGTAAACATGGCATGTTCATAAATCATCACCTTGTCTTTGAACACTTCTTTTTTTTTAAATCTTTTGTTCCTCTGTTTTCTGTGAAAATATACCACTGTTTGTACCAAAAGTCTAGATAGGCCACTATTTTGTTTTCAACAGCAGTGGGTAGCAAATGCCTGTGGGTGCATGTCAGAACAGAATAAGCAGGTAGTGATACAGTCATGAAACCTCCAGTGATTTCTGGTTCAGGAGCTTTGAGGCAAAGATTGGTATGTTTGTGTTGAGTAGTTTTAAGGGTTGCTTGGTAGTGGGGTTTTTTGATTTGATTTTTTTTCTTCTTTCCCACACGAAGGTCTCTAACCACTTTTTGAATCAATGTGATCTCTTAGCATCCATGATGCTACGTTACAGAGAATTCTACAGCATTGCTATGCAGTGTGTAAGGAATTTCCTCCCTTTGTTATGAAGCTTGCTACTGAACAGTTTCTTTGATCGTATTTATTGTTATAAAAGACATTGGAAAATCATTTACTGTTCATCTTCTCTAAGCTACTCATAATGGGGGTATGATACATGCCCCCATAATAATTTTTTATTATACTTATTTGTTTTTTATTTTTTGAGGCTGAAGTATTCTAAATTCTGTAATTGTTGTTGAGAAGAAAGCAGTTGCATTCGTGTTGGCTATTTTCAGATATATCCTTTCAAGATGTGGAAAGCAAAACTCTTCCTAAAATTCTAAAAGTGGGTGCCATACATTCTGGAAACACCTGAAAATATTTTAAATCAGTAAGAACTGTAAATTAAATGGTAAGGTGATTCAGACAGACAAAGTACATGCTTTAGTCTGCATGTACCTATGTGACCTTATGTCATTTTTGGTTAGTATTGTGAGTACGTACCCTGTCACAACTGTTTCTGTAAAAACACATTCTCAAACAACTTGATGCCCACAGAAGTTTGTTACTGGTTTTGAGTAATGAGCAGAGTTTTGTGAGGTTGTTGAAAGTAGAATTTTGAATTTTACTTTTGCTTAAAAACTTTTGCAACAGCTTATGGATTCCTTTTAATCAGCAGGGAGACTAGTAAATTCTCCCTACTAGAGCTGCTGGGCTTTACCATTATATATCTATATATGCAAATATATCTTTCCTACTTTTTGTTGTATAATAGAATTTGTTTCATTTAGTGCTGGAAAATACTCTTTATTATTGTCTGTCATTGGATTTGCACTAGCATAATAGATGATTTAGACAAGATTTATGTCTTATGTTTTCCAAGAAGGTGATGTCTTAAATCACAAGAGCCTTGCTGAAGAAGATAAAAATCTGGACTTTAACTTATGACTAATAGTGTGTGTCCTTGAACGTATTGTGCCTGATACACATATGCATGATAACCAATCTTGTGTATCTGTAATAAAATCTTCAGAAGGTGGTACTGAAGGATGATCTTTTATCTGGTGAGCATTCATACCTGTAGAAGGTGCTCTGGAGTTTGCTTTTGTCTCTAAAGAATATAACATGAACAAGATATTCTGTCCTTTTTTATTTGAGTAGCATAAAGAAAAGTAAGGAGCTAGTTGTATTTTGTCATTATACCCTTCAATAGCTGGTACATTTACTTGAATCAGCATCATTGAACAGAGCATCATGGTTTTTGTTGATACAAAAAATATATGGTTTGATAATGTATAGGTCAAATTAATCTACAAAGCAGTTTGTAGCTGTGGAAATACAAAATCGGGATGAAAAGGAACAGAAGAAATAAGAGATTTTTCTTAGTTTTTTAAATTGTTTGCTGAACCCAAGGAAAAAAAAAAGTAAATTTAAAATTACAGTGGATTCACAGGTGAGTTCTCTGTGCTGGTGGGACAGTAAGAGAGCAGATGCATACAAATGTGAAGCTGATTCAAAAGTAAAACCAAAAAACCCAAAACCAAATGACCATAAGATTAATGAAGCTGCAGTATCATATTGTCAGTTGTCTTTATCCAGAACTACAAAGTCTTATGTTTTGTTTTGTTTTTTTAATTATTTTCTTTTTATATATATATTAAAGGATGCACTTGGTGCATATATGTATTTTTTTCACTACTAGAGCTTCATAGACAAGCACTATATTAATTTTAAAGTAATTTTTGAGTTTTTCTTAAGATACCATGACTAATGGAATTTTAGGAGGAATATCAAAAGTAGTAAGACTTGGAATAATATTGGCAACACTTTACCAGTTTAGCAGAGAAATTAGCCAAGAGTTAGTTGTCAGGGTCTTTGAAATAATCTTAGATTTCTATGAGGTATATTGAGAGTTGTATTAAGAGATCCATGGCTATTAGAGGGCTTTTTTTTTTTTTTTTTTTCAGAATGGTACTTGAGATACAGTAATTGATGACATGCAAGAGGTAATGTGCTATTAGTGACTGCTTGCACTTATACTTTTTGTTTGGGTTTGTTTTTGTTTTTTTTTAACTTTTTTTCCCCAAAATTATTTTTCATTGTGTTATGGAAGAGAACAGTGTTCTGATGTTCATAATGTACAACACATGTGTTCTGTCATCTTGTTTTAAGGATTTCTACCTGTGTGCAGCCTGGGCCCATCTCAAGTGGGAAGAATGAACTTTGGAAAAGATGTCAGCACTCTAAAATATTTCACTATCTGTGGCTTACAGGAAGGGTATGAACCCTTTGCTGTTAATACAAACAGAGACATCACAATTTGGCTGAGTAAAAGGCTTCCTCAGTTTTTACCAGTGCCACAAAATCATGAACATATTGAGGTCTGTGATCCTGTTAAAATGTTTCTAGATACTGCTTCCATTAGTATGTTTGAATTATGTTTCTACTTTTGCACTTCTAGACAAGATTTTTAAAGTGATGTTGACCTAATTCTGGATCAACCTTGCACCTGTTAAAAATTTCTTGCCTTCAGTGGGGTTGCAAATCATGTAATTATTTGGTTGACAGTATTTCTTTATCTGTGAAATATGTCATATGTGTAAACCTGAGATTATCAAAGACAAATTCTGCAGGATGTCCTCATTAAAAGCTCCTTGCGCAGTGGGAGCTATGTTTGTAAACAACTTCCAGAAGCTGGGCATTTCTACATAACAGATAACGTGTTCTGATGCACACACTTTGTGAACTAATTTTTCCATAACTAATTGGCTTTGATTTTATTATCCAATTTTATTAGCCACTTATGTCCCAATCAGTTGTGCATATTGATGAGACTGAATTCATGCCTTGCATGTCCACCATGGAATCCTTCTGAAATTGATAAAATAAGAATTCTTTTTCAGCTGATGTGTATAGCATTGTAGTATATAAGACATTTGTTTTATTGCATATGTACACGTACGATTTATATTGGTTGGTTTGCGATGTTCTGGGCAGAATTTGATTTATGTTGCAAAGAGTTATCATGAGAAAAGTCATTCCTTTGTGAGTGGTTTTTTTTATTTAACAACTGAACAACAAAGACCTCCACTCAGTATTTATTTCCTCTTAAAGTGGCAGCACATGATTACAATACATTTGACCATCGACAGAAATACTGTTGTGAGTTTTGAAAGTGTATGTTTATTCTAAAAATAGAAGTTAAATATTTACACGTGGGGGAACTGCATCAGCTTCAAAACAATTGCATTTTTGCATTTGATAGGTGATGAGAATTGATGGCACCATAGACAGCTGCCCCTGCCTGAAGGTGACACAGAAGTCCTTTGGTTCACAGAACAGTAAAACAGACGTCATGTTTTTTCGATTAAGCATGCCCATTGAATGTGCTGAGGTGTTCTCCAGATCACCTGCAGGAGGGTTACCAGGCTCTGGTCTTTTTGGCCCAAAGAATGACTTGGAGGATTATGATGCCGATTCTGACTTTGAGGTTCTAATGAAAACTGCTCATGGTCATCTAGTTCCTGACCGGACAGAAAAAGAAAAAGACGCAACAAAACCAGAGTTAAACAACCATAAAGATTATGTTCAAGAAAAACCTTCACGTCTTAAACAAAGGTTAGTAGCACATTTGGCTTTCTTTTTTTACTCTTTCCTTTTTTTTTTTCTTTTTTCCTGTTTCTTCAGTAGTAGAGGAAAATACCAGTCAGGTGTGCAGAGATTTTTCCCTGTTTATGCCCTAAATTTGCATATAACACAGTAGACAGGACAGGTAACCTTAGTATGATTGAATATTATACCATATGAAATACATAAATTAAAATTAAGCTCAAAACTGAAAACATTTTTAAAGCTATCATTTGGTTATGCTGAAGACTTTTGTAATCATCACATGAAATGCACTCTAAGACCAAGGAGGTCTATTCTGATGGAACATGGAACCTTTTTTCATATGGCTTCCAAAAAGCTGAAGTTGTTAGATAGTCTTGATCTAGAAATGTTTATTAGCTTCTTAGCTCACTCAATAGGAAAAAAATTGTAGAGTAGGGTGAAAGGTTGGACATGATGATCCTATGGGTCTTTTCCAACCTAGATGATTCTGATTCTATGATTCAATGAACCAAATAATTATAAGCATATTCTCTAGTTGATAACATCATAAGAATCAAAAGCATATTCTCTAGTTTATCTCCCAAATTTTTGTTATGCAATCAGGAGTGGAACACCTACGTTGGTGATGTGGATATACAAAAGCTGGGCCATTACCCCCACAATATTACTGCAGCTTTCCATTCCTTTTCTGTTCCTCTACACCAAACGTAGTTTGATAAATATTTCAATTGCAGAGTAAACCAGGGCATATGGATGGCATTTTAAAATGCATAAAGGTCATTTAAGGGTCTACATTATTCCAAAATAAACACGGATGTTTAACAGCCTGATAATACTTTAAGTTACATGAGTTTTTTGTTTCCAAGTAATTTTTGAATATATATTTACATGCAGAATACATGTAAGTGCTTTTAAAAATGAGCTTGTCTTTTCTTCTGAATAGTTTTTTTTGTTTTAATCTACATGAAAGTAATAACTAGTATGTATTAATAATGCAATAAGTACTTAAGGGATAACATAAATAATATGTATTTAGGAATAATGTATCAGTGTAAAATTCCTTTGTGTATATTTATTGATATATTGAGCTTTTCATAGAGATTTTGATTTTACATGTTTTATTACAGATTTATGCTAAGGAGAACTAAACCAGATTATAGCACAAGTCACTCTGCACGGCTTACTGAGGATGTGCTAGCAGACGATAGGGACGACTATGATTATTTGATGCAAACATCTACGGTATTGTAACATAGGATTGGTGTTTTAGCTTCTGTTTGTTTGTTTTTTTGACAACTACATGGTTTTGCTTCTAGGAGTTTCAGAATTTTTAACTTAAATGTCTGTGGTAGTCCTGTATTAATGAAGTGGAGAATGCTATGCTCCTTTTGTTTTGACTTGATTGTCAATATAAAAGGCACATGGACAGTCATAAATTAATTGAATCCATTTTTAAACTACTGTTGTTAACACTAATACATCAATGTTCAGGACTATTTGAAAACATCTATACTAATTTTACTCTGCATTTATTTAATGGAATTCCCAATCAAAGTTTTGTGCATCTTCCTCTGACAAGATCAGCTCCATAAGCACTCACTTCTCAGTGTTCAAAGGAAAAAATACTTTTTTGGCTGTATTCTTCTCTTTCTATTTAGATACTACAAACTGAGACACCTACAGTGTAAAAAAATTGTAGCTGCAGTACAAAAATAGCCTACAATGCTATGATTCATAAGCCTAAAATACAAGTGTATAAACTACATCTTTAATATTTTCTGGTTTTTGTTTTAACATACATAATTGTGTTTATATTCTTTTGTTGCTTTGCTTATGAATTGCACTTGAACAAGCTACTTTTAAAGAGATGACATGATTTTAGAGCAACACATCAATTCTGAATCAAACTGATACACTGGACATCAAATACTACCATTTACTGGCATTATTTTTTTTATTGACAGTACTATTATTCAGTGAGAATATTTCCTGGTCAAGAACCTGCTAATGTCTGGGTGGGATGGATTACTTCTGACTTTCACCAGTATGACACAAGCTTTGACTTGGACAGAGTGCGTACTGTTACAGTTACACTGGGAGATGAAAAAGGGAAGGTTCATGAGAGGTTGGTTATAATTTTCTTTAAAAGTTATGTATTTTATACTGTATTTCTAAACTGTAAATCTACCCTATTTAATATAATTGGACTGATGTAAAAAACCCCAAGCAACAAATAAGAAAAAGTGTAACTTTATTTATTCTGTCCTTTCGTTTGTGAAGAATGGACTAATGATCTAATCAGATAAATGGGCACTTAAAAGTAAAATAGCACAGCTTTTCTATGTAGTTTAAGACCATGATGCTGCAAATACTGACTTTTGAACTGGTACTAAGCAGAACAAAATACCTTGTAGTATTTTGGGAACTTTTGGATTTTGAGCAGGCCAAAATTAGCACAACAGCTCCTCTTAGTACTTCAGCTTGTGATCCATGTCAGAAACTTTGTGTTATGTTTGACATTAAATAATTTAAAACATTAATTTGCAAAGTTGGTTTTATCTCTTGGAATTTTACAAAATGTTTGAGCTTGTTCATACTGTGTCATCTTCAGTTTTTTATTTTTTCAATCATGAAGTCTAGGTTTAATTGAATTTTGGCAGTGATCATGGTGGGATCCACAGTTTTCAGCCACAAAGCCCTGTTGGTTGAAGCCATACAAGTTGTTCTAAGTCCTCTACATAAAGTTTACACACCATCCATAAATAAATTTGTCTTTTGACATTCAGTATAAAACGCAGCAACTGCTATATGGTGTGCGCAGGAGAAAGCATGAGCCCTGGACAAGGACGTAATAATAATGGTCTGGAGATTGGTTGCTTGGTTGATGCTGCCAGTGGCCTGCTGACCTTCACAGCTAATGGCAAGGAACTAGGCACATATTATCAGGTGAGTATTTTTTAATGATGTCTTTCAGAGCGAAGGGGGAAAATTGAGTCCTCAGACAGTATCTTATTAGAAATCTTTGTAAAAGACTGGAAGAAGTAATTTTTCCCTTCTGTTTAGATTTTCTGAGTTTCTTTCAAAGGCATGCACTTACTGACCATCAATGCAGTTACTACTATGTTTCTTTTAATATCTAATAGTGTTTTGTTATCTTTAGTGGTTATATATTTGTACATCTTTGATTTAGGTTGAACCGAGTACAAAGTTATTTCCTGCTGTATTTGCTCAAGCTACCAGCCCCAATGTTTTCCAGTTTGAATTGGGAAGAATAAAGGTAAATAATGCTTGATTTTGTGCAGGTTTAGGACTTGTATATCATATAAAATAATAATTTAATTTTTTTTGGCCATTTTTCCATAGCGTTATTGGGCAACTTGATATTGAGCACATTTTTATGATTCCAAGTGTTTATGCCATTGTAATTTTTATTTTTAACTCAGTTTTAAATACTTCATGTATTTAAAATACAGTACAATGTATGAGAGATTGTAACTGATTAGCACTGACAGAGGATATTTCAAAGTTCAGTTGATTTTTTTTTGAATCTCATTCTTCATGACGAAACAAAATCACTGTGCTCAGTAAGGCAAATCACTTATTCTACAAACAGAACATGGGTGACTGGTGCATGTCCAAGATTAGGTTAGGATTTTTAAACAGTTCTGAAGTACATTCAAATAGTACACTCAGGAAAAATGAGCTGAAATTTACTTCCTTGCTGTAGATACATGGATGTCTAAGAAAGATGGATTCAGAAAAGGTTAAAGATGAGTGCGGTTCAGAACTCTGGTCCGAGGAAATGACCACACATTTCATTTGAGTTTCTATTTCAAATTTAGCTATTTAAAAAAATTTGTTATGGACAATACTCTCTTGCTGCTTCTCTGCCAACATTTCCCAGATGGATTTGCAAACTACTGAAAATGTTAAATTCCTCTTTCAGTGTACTTTACTATATGTTGAATATGCTTCTTGAAAAATATTGTATTTGATAAAAGTTGTGAAACTGTTTGTCTCTTCTGTTGGAATTTTCCAGAATGTAATGCCATTATCTGCTGGATTATTCAAAAGTGAACACAAAAACCCAGTCTCTCAATGTCCTCCACGTCTCCATGTACAATTTCTGACTCATGTGCTTTGGAGCAGAGTGCCAAACCACTTCTTGAAGATTGATGTGTCTCGGATCAGTGAACGTCAAGGCTGGATGATACAGTGCCTGAATCCTTTGCAGTTCATGGCCCTTCATATTCCTGAAGAAAACAGGTTGATGTTTGTGTGTTGAAGTATATATCAGAGTTAGGTTGGGATTATGAAGCTAGACATGTAATAAAATTTCTATACAAAAAGCCCAAGGATTCCTCTGTTTTATAAAATATGAAAATAAAGGCAGTGTGTTTTGATTTAGCTGAAAATAAAAATTAATTTTATTTTTCAGTGTTTTACAATCTGCCTCTTTTTGTTGTATTTTCAACCTCACCTACTTTCTCTCCAAACTCTTTAATAGTATACATAGGTTTTGGATGCAAATCAAAGGAACTCAGCTTATAAATTATTAAAGATAATCTGTAAGATAGGCAAAGATCTGTTTTTTGTAGAGGGTTTTTTTTTAATATTTGTGACTATTTTAATTATCCATTACTTTAATTTTCCTGTCTTGTTTAAACAATAGAAACATTTTAACTTTTTGATTTCCGTGTTACCCAAATGTCTCAGCATTTTGCCAGTGCTGAAACTAAAAATAAAAATCACTAAAAAAATTAGGTGAGAATTCTAAACAAACAGTGCTTCTGAACACTCTGCAAATGAACTGGTTATTCTGTTGCCATTTTGCAGCTCTAGTTCTAAAAGCAGTACATAATATAAATACCTCAACCTCTATTTGTTTTAAAACCTTCATTTTCAGTTATCCAAATTCTTGTTTGTAGTATGAAATAGTATTCTGCATTAAGTAAATAATTTTGAATTTACCCCACTGAAAGTAGTTGAAGTTGTACTTTAGGAGTGACTTGAGTAAGTTCCTGGTAGAACTTTGTTATTAGTCCTTGATTCTATGACAGTGTTTCTCATATGAAAGCTGAAACATGGAAAAACTGAATTTCTAGAACTGGTATTATGCTGACGTTATCCTTAGGGAAAATTTTTAATTCCTTCACTTACATAAGCTTTTGCACTGATATGGAATTTACTGTATTGTTTTTTTTCCTCTGCAGAACAATTGATATTTTAGAGCTGACAGAACAAGAAGAATTGCTGAAATTTCACTACCATACCCTCAGATTATATTCAGCTGTTTGTGCTTTGGGCAACAACCGAGTGGCCCATGCTATGTGCAGCCATGTGGATGAATCTCAGCTACTGTATGCTATTGAGAATAAATATATGCCAGGATTATTACGTGCAGGTTATTATGACTTACTCATTGACATCCATCTCAATACCTATGCAACTGCCAGGTTAATGATGAATAATGAATTCATAGTTCCAATGACAGATGAAACCAAGAGTATTACTTTGTTTCCTGATGAAAATAAAAAGCATGGCCTCCCTGGTATAGGACTTAGCACTTCATTAAGGCCAAGAATGCAATTTTCCTCTCCGAGTTTTGTAAGCATCAGCAGTGAATGCTTTCAGTTCAGTCCTGAATTCCCTCTGGAAATCTTAAAGGCCAAAACCATAGAGATGCTGACTGAAGCAGTTCAGGAGGGCAGCCTCCATGTCAGAGATCCAGTTGGAGGTTCTACAGAATTTCTGTTTGTCCCTCTCATCAAGCTCTTTTATACTCTCCTAATTATGGGCATCTTCAACAATGGGGATCTGAAACACATCTTGCAGTTGATTGAGCCTCGGGTTTTCAAAGAAGCAATGATCCAGGAGGATGAAATTGATTTCTCAGAGAAGGAGATGTGTTCAGATGAGCTCAAGTCAGAAGAAGGAGAGGAAGAAACCAGAGGGGAGCAAGTGCCAAAGGAAGGACTCCTTCAGATGAAACTTCCAGAACCTGTTAAATTACAGGTAACAGTAATGTCTTGATAGTGGTTGTTCCCATTTCTTTGCTTTGCCCCTTTTTTCTTTGCTTTGTAATTTCTCTTTCAAGTAATGCAGCATATTGCTGTGAGTTAAATAGAAAAGTAATTTTCCTACAGGAAACAAGATTTATTGTCTTGATGATATAACCTTGTTCACCATAGATCAAACAGCTGTTGTTTCATTAAATAGAATTACTTTCTCAATGTCATTAACAGGGAATTCTTCTTTTTTATGAATCCAGCAGAAATGAATTTCCCTAGAAACAAAGAGTAACTTTAATAGAAATCTTACATTTTACATGTCTGAGGCACTCTCTTGCAGATGACAGATATTCCTGGTGTAGGATGACTTCATATATAGTAAATGACAGTCACTTTATTTGATAGTAAGTGCTGCTGTAAGGAATCCATCCTTATTTGCATAATATACAGAAGATATTTATTAGCTTACCAATTCTTCTTTCTCTTAAAATACTGTTTTCTCAGATGTGTCATCTACTTCAGTACCTGTGTGATTGCCAAGTACGACATCGAATAGAAGCCATTGTAGCATTTTCGGATGATTTTGTGGCCAAGCTTCAAGAGAATCAGCGTTTCCGGTACAATGAAGTAATGCAGGCCTTGAACATGTCTGCTGCCCTAACAGCTAGAAAAACAAAAGAATTTCGATCCCCACCTCAGGAGCAGGTACAGCTTATAATGGATGATTTATTTTTTTTGTTGTGCTCTGTGTGGCAGAGTTCTGTTTGATTTGAAAGATTTTCCTTTTGGAGGTCAGTGTCATTTGCCTTTCATTTGTATTCCTTAAGATTAATATGCTGCTGAACTTCAAAGATGATAAAAATGATTGTCCTTGCCCTGAAGAAATTCGGGATCAGCTCTTGGATTTCCATGAAGACCTAATGACACACTGTGGTAAATCTTGTTATGAATATTTTTACTTTTTAACTTATATTAGCAATTTTTCTAAACAATTTTAGATAAGGAAAACCAACTATGTCATCTATAGATTACACTATATCAATTATAAATACTATTCAATAAAAATACTCACCTAGTATCTTTACAAAGCCAAGGAAATTTTCTTTGCCTCCTATCTGGTCAAACTAGAAGGGAATGCAGTATTGTTTGATTCATTCAGGGAAAAGTTCTTTCTTTTACCCATACAATTATATGGTGATTTATTTGGGCTTAATGTACTGGATAGCATTGTAGTTCACTTGTGATTCAAGGGGTTCCTCTGTCTTATTCTCTCTGCCTTACCCTCTCTTGCATGGGTTGATGTAGGTCATCTTTGCTGTAAGTTGACTATGGCCATGTTAACCACAATATAACATATTAGTTGCTGATTCTTAAAGACGTAAATGAGATATAGAAGTCATTTTGTATTGAAATAGACTAATGATCAAAAGGAGCAGTTAACTTTCTGTGGTTTTGATGTCTTTGCTTTAGTTAATAAAAATAATTCTATATCATATTAAAATATGAAATGTAGTAGCAATTTAAATATAAAAATACCTATATAAAAATGAAGTGCTGAAATGTGGTTTCTAAATGTCAAGTTCATATCTATGAATACTGTGAATTCAGTTACACATTAGGTTTTTTTGGAATGCATGCTTACTGACATTTTTTGTTGAGGACTGTTGTTTTCCTGTTTGTAGGATCCCTTCATTTTATTTCAGTACACTATTAAAAAAAAAAAATAAGTATAAGAGATAATTAGCAGACAGCATGAACTGACAAGCAGCTGAACATTCACATCGTGTCCCATTAGTTAGAAGAAGCTAATGCAGGGATGTGCGATAATATTTTTAAGACTAATACTCTGGTCAAGGAAGGAGCTTTGGACGGGAGGATCTCTGCACTTTTCCTCCTGAACTGTATACCTTATTGATCCAGAATATCTGGAAATAACTAGAAACAACATGTTTAATTATTTAATTCAATACCTTAAAGTATTGAAATAAATAAAAGCATGTCATCAATATAAAATAAAAATATTTGACCTTTCTCTCTTGGCAGAACGAGTGCAGTGGATATCCTTGTGTATCAATTTGGTTAGAATGGTCATCTCACAGATACTTCTTTTACAAAAACAATCACAGATTTTTTTAAGGTATCAGATGTCACAGAAGGTCATTAAGGCAGCCTCCTTCTCAAAGCAGAGTCAATGTTGAACTCATATCTGGTTGCTCAGCGATTTTTGCATTTGTTTCTTGAAAGCTTCTAAGCACAGAGATTCCATGATGCCTTCGGGTGATGTGTTGCAGGGTTTGAGCATCCTAATGGTGATTTTTTGCTCTTTTCCTTATATCAGTTTGGAACTCTGCCTGTTTTAGTTTGACAGTTGTATATTCTTCACCTCAGAAAAGATCATACCTGCATTTTCTTGCTAACTTCCTTGTAGGTTTTTGTGGACTGCCATTAGGTCACAGAATCACAGAATGGTAAGGGTTGAAAGGGACCTCTAAAGATCATCTAGTCCAACCCCTCTGCCAGAGCAGAATAACCTAGAGTAGATCACACAGGAACAAGTCCAGGTGGCTTTTGAAAGTCTCCAGAGATGGAGATTCCACCACCTCTCTGGGCAGCCTGTTCCACTTCTCAGTTACTCTCACAGTGAAGAAGTATTTTGTCATGTTGAGGTTGGTCGTTCTGGTTTCCAGTTTATGGCCATTGCCCCTAGTCCTGTCACAGGACGCCACTGAAAAAAGCCTGGCCCCATCTTCCTGAGGCCCACCCTTAAGACATTTATAAGCATTGATAAGATCCCCCCTCTGCCCCCTCTTCTCCAAGCTAAACAGACCCAGCTCTCTCTCAGCCTTTCCTCATATGGTAGATGCTCCAGATCCTTAATCATCTTAGCGGCCCTGTGCTGGACCCTCTCCAGTAGTTCCTTGTCCTTGAACCGGGGAGCCCAGAGCTGGACACTGTACTCCATAAAGCTTCTGTTCTGCAGGCTGATGAACCCAGTTCCTTCAGCCACCAATCATCTTGATGGACTATTGTTGGGTACTTTCCAGCTTTTCAATGTTTTTGTTGTATTGGGTAACCCAAAACTGGGTGTAGTATTCCAGGTGTCAACTCATGAGTGCCAAGTTTGGGGAATAATCACTTGATTTGGGCTAGTGCTTATTTTAATAATTTTTAGTATTAGAATGGTAGTGGTTGGAAGAGACCTCTGGTAATCAAGTCCAACCCCCCGCCCCCGCCAGAGCAGGAACACCTAGGGCATGCCACACAGCACACAGGAACAGATCCAGGTAAAGTATATTCTGTTGCACTGAAAGACCCACCTTCAATATAAACAATATCTAAAGAGAAAGTATCAGAGAACAGGTTATGATTTATTTCCAGCATAATAATCAAGACTTGACAAGCTATTCAAAACTCATTAGAATAAGATGACTGTGCTAAGAGCCACGTAACAAAATACCATGTGATCCATTTGCAAGTACAGTCTTAAGAGTATAAAAAGAGAGAACTGCAAATTAAAAAATTTGACAGATGGATGTATAGGGATGTCCTATTTCACATATTCTTAGTCATGGCAAAACCGGCTTGATTCCATGGCAGACTGACTCCACTTTTCAGTACTGGAGTAGAAAAGGCTCATCAGAGTAAATCTCTCCATTTTGAAGAGAGGAGAAAATTATTCATAGCACCAACAGCCTTCTAAAGTAAAATGAAACTCTAAATTGTATTTTCACAGTGAAGTAAGTAATTTCAGAGATACATCTAGTAAGGAGAATGCCATGCCAATTTCTGACAAGTGAATTTCAGTATTCTCTTGGTACCTATCCCCCTTCTTTTATTTAGCAATTGTTGCTCTCTGTACCATAGCTTCTCCTGTTAAAAAGACCTAGATCATCTCTTCAAGCACCTCTACTACCCATTTCCACTTGCTGCCTCACTAGATGGGGTGTATCCTCCCTCCAGAGCCCATGACCTTTCCCCTCTGCTGAACCTGACCTCATAAATGCTCTGAGAACGTCTTCCTAGCCAAGCTTCACAACTGGTCATCTTCCTATACCCAATATGTGTCTTAATATGCTTCTGCTTACACATGGTATTTTTAGCCCTCCTTGCTGTTGGAGTGCACTTCTGACTGGTATCTGGCTTGCTGTCCAACAGGACTACCAAAATTCTTTTTGCCAAAAGATTTTTTTTTATCCAGTTTGTGCCTAGCCTGAATTGTCACATGGGGTTGATCTGTCCAAGTTGCAAAATATTTGTCCTTGATGAACTTTAAGTGTTGTCTCAGCCCATACCTCTACTCTGTAAAAAAAATAAAGACTTTAGAAATAACATGTTGAAAGGAGAAGAGGCTTTATCTTTGATTTCTGTTTTTAGTCTTATCCCATTTTTCCCCTCTGTTCAAATTGCTTGGTCTAGTTTTGTCATTATGTTTCTTTTCTTTATGGAGAAAAAGTAATTTGCGTAATCTGCAAGTAGAAAAATAATTTTGTGGGTCAGAGGAAGCATTACATTGGAGCAGAATTAATTATTCTGTGTATTCAAAAACACAGCTATTGCAAAGCAGGTATTATTATCTATTAGACATCCTGAGATCTATGTTTGGTGGATTAGTCAGCCACCATCTGGGGATTCATATCTTGTGAAATGGTTGAGAGACAATTATACTGATAGTTTGCAAATTGGAGAAGTACAACTAGACCTCAGGGAACAGCATAGCTGTGAGAAAACAGGCATTTAATCTGAGTAGTTTCAGAACATTTCTGTGTTCTACTTGATAAGACATTTCAATACCTTTACTTATAATTAATTTGGTTGATGAGACTGATATCCAAACCATTTTGTAATATGATTTAGTATAAAATACAATCCTCTTTTAGTTTTCTGTCAATTGCTTCCTTAGGACAAAATATAGCAAAATAACTTTTAATGGAAATGGAACTGTACTGACAGCAAAAAAAAAAACCCCAAACAAACCCATTATAACCAGATGCAATAAATTGAGAAGAATGATGTAATACCTTGAAGAAACATACTATAAAATTCAAAACTGTTAAAGAACTCCTCATAAATCCCTTAAATTCAGAAATTGTATTGAAAACCCAGAAAAAAATAGTTGAATTACTTTTTTACTTTGAGCTTATTTTAGTGTAATAGGTATAGGTCAAGATTTTTAATTTCTTTAGAATGTACGCATGAATGAATTAAGTTAAGAACATGAGAGAAATGAGCTGATGAAGCTCCCATGAAGTTCAGCAATGGGAAGTGCAAAGTCCTGTACCTGGGGTGGAATAACCCTATGCAGCAAGGACAGCTTAGGGACCAAACTGGAAAGTAGCTTTGCAGAAATGGTCCTGGGGATCCTGGTAGACAACAAAGGTGAGCATGAATAGCAATGGGCCCTTGTGACAAAGAAAGCCAACAGCTGGTCTCCCCAGTGCAAGAGAACTGGGGTTGATTATCTTGAAAAGAAAGCTTTTGGAGGGATTATTTTTTATTTTATATGTGTGTAAATATCTGTTTGGCAGGGGGAACATAGAAGAGCAGAGTTTCCTCTGTGGTGCCTAGTGACAGCACAAGAGACCATGGGCACAAACTGAAATACAGGAAATATATTTATTTTCATTTTATTTTTTTCCTTTTCTTTCTGTTAGAACTGTAGGGGTGATGGAACTCCAGAACAAATTACCCAGAGTGGTTGTGGAGTCTTTACCTTAGGACATACTCAAAACCTGCCTGGTTGTGGTCCTGAGTAACTTATTCTAGTTGAACATGCTTTGTGCAGGGGGGCTGGACTAGGTGATCTCTAAATGCTCATTCCAACCTCAGATGTTCTGTGATTCTGTAAAGCCTCACATGCATTTTTTGTTACATTTTTATGTCTAGTTGTAGTAATATCATGAAACAGCCACTGTATTGTGAGGGTTGCTACTTTCTTGTGGCTGGTCCCTATAAAGTATATTTATTGTAACTTGAGCTCTTTCACTTCTGTGGTATATTTTACTTAAAAATCTCCTAGCCTTTACTAGTATCAGTTGAACCATACTGTGTCAGCAGAGACTATATCTACACTTCTGAGCTACGTATGTCCAAAACACAGGCATCAGCATTGGCATGGAAAAATACATACTGGGAATGTTGACCACAGAAATATATTTGCCATCTATTTTATGTATAGTATCACACAATTTATAATCTAAATGAATACATTATATAATCCTTCTCTTCAGTTTCTTGCCTTGCATGTATAGATCTATACTTGTTCCAAACTGCTAGTTAAACATGTCCCATATCAAACTCTTTTGTAGTTCTAACAGAGCAGAACATAGTTCAGTTTGATTGTCTGTGCATGCAAGATACAGAACATGCCTATAACTTGTTTAATTATTGTTACTTTTCTTTACTATTTAGTGTATATGTTTTATTTCAGGAATTGAACTAGATGAAGATGGAACCTTAGATGGAAACAGTGATTTAACCATTAGGGGTCGCCTCCTGTACCTTATGGAAAAAGTTACATATCTGAAAAAGAAGCAAGCTGAGAAGCCAGTTGATGATGATGATAAAACATCCTGTAAGAAAAATTAAATCTGTTTATTACATCTTTCCTAATTCCAAAAGGCAAAAGAAGCAGAGGAGGAAGTTCTTAATATATTTTAAACCAAAACAAGGTGGATTTTTAGTGAAACATCTGTGCACCTTGAAGTTTGTAGCTTTGACTCTAAATAAGCTCAGATGGAATTTTAATGAAAGGCAGATTTGTTTCCCAAAGGGATGTAGGGGAAAAAATTTTCTACTGTCTTTCTCACTCTTGATCCTTTTTGAAATCATATTTTTTCTAGAATGTATCCTTTCTTTTGTAGAATTAGTGCAGACTTAATAATTGTACCAAGGTCCTGATTATGAGAACTTGCTCATAAAATCAGATGCAGCAGCTTCAAATCAGTATTTGCATGAAGATTACCACATTAAAGATGAGTGGTCAATTACACCATAATCTGTAAAGCTGTATTTAGGAGAAGCCTCCCCACCCAACCTAACTTTCAAGATTTGCTGACTGGGATTGTTGGTGAAATTTTTCTGACACTTTCTTCTTTTCCACATTGATAAGAATCATTGTCAGTGGCATCCAATTTCTTCACTTGGAGCCAACTGATTACGGTATTTTATTTATTTTTTACTTGTCAATTTTTCCTTGTTTATTTTACTTTTTTTTCCCCCTTTTTTTTTTTTTGGTGCGGGGGGAG
Source organism: Chloroceryle amazona (assembly GCA_027560015.1). NCBI lineage: Eukaryota > Metazoa > Chordata > Aves > Coraciiformes > Cerylidae > Chloroceryle > Chloroceryle amazona. Next base: position 63,511 of record JANHFX010021268.1, on the reverse strand, counting down.
AGAAACACATGAACAGTCTGTCATCTGGCTCTTGTTTTGACAATTACAATATTGCACTCCATCTACATGTGGTTCTGTCTGTTACCTTGCTTGCAATGAGGAACTCAAGCAACCTAGCCACCACAATATGGTTTAATTAGCTTAATATAGTCATGTCTTTCTACTAACATGAGAGAGAGATTTTGTAGAGCTTTAAGCTTACTACAAAAAATCAAATAATATTTTTTTTCAGTCCTTCTGAAATATCAGCCCAAACCCATTTAATCTTTTTACTTACTTTTAAAGTGTTTTTATTCTACAAAATGTTTGTCTGTGTGACAATGGAAACACTGATACTACAATGTTTGGACAGTAACAATACAATGCAGAACTGTTACTCTTTTCTCCCCTCGACACTGCATTAGCACATCTTAGGACAAATTCTTTTCTCTGTTAAACATTTTCTTCACTGTAAACTCCTGTCTCTTCAATATGAGCAACTAACGGTAACTGTGATTTATGTATTTTCTTCCCAGCTACTCTTCAGCAGTTGATTTCAGACACGATGGTACGATGGGCCCAAGAATCAGTGATAGAAGACCCGGAGTTAGTGAGGGCCATGTTTGTATTGCTACACCGCCAATATGATGGTATTGGTGGCCTGGTTCGAGCCCTGCCAAAGACCTACACAATAAATAGTGTGTCTGTGGAAGACACAATCAATCTTCTGGCATCCCTTGGCCAAATCCGTTCCTTGCTCAGTGTGAGAATGGGGAAGGAGGAAGAAAAACTTATGATTCGTGGATTAGGGTAAATAACTGGAGTGTATTTACTTACAGATATTAGTTGTTATGTGCTGTATGGTTATGGCCAAGATTATACATAATATTTGAATGTGATATACATAATAATTGAATGTGAATAGTCCATATGTAAGTAAATGTAGACACTGGTATCAGTTGTGGAGTATCTTCAGTTGTAAGATCCAGCCTTTGCAGCATCATATGTGGAATTTTTTGGAGAGAAGCAAATGACATCTGTAAGACTTATTGTGAGAAAAGTTGAAAATATGTATGTAATGTTTTATGACATTACAAAATAGCTCTTGTTACCATATTTTAAGTAGTATGTCTGTGGAAAATCCTATCAAAAATACTGTCCACTTCATATGAATGCAGTGACTGGCACCTGTTGACACATACAGTTCCCCCCAGCAGTCAGCTAATGGATTTGTGTCTATACATATGTCTGTACATGTGCCATCTTTTTTATTGCACGGAAGGCAGCTGGTACTATTTGAATGATGAAGTGGTTCACCCAGTCTTATTTTCCTAATTATATGATTAATAATAGTGAAATATAGCCTAATAAAGAGTACGGCTGGAGAAAATAGTAAAGAGCACATGAACATCTGTACTAGCAGAGTTTTTGATTTATTTTTTTTCCCCCTCTCATTTCTTTCAAAGAAATTTTACAATCTGAGATGTCTGGTGAGATTAGACATCAGCTGTGATCTGTTAGAAATCCCCAATCAGCAGGAGCAATGTCAGCCAAAAGTAACATTGTATAAAGAATGCCAGGAATACAAGAAGAGAAGCTTTTGTTGTGCAAAATACCTTCCACTTTTCTTACCTTCTGTAATCTCTTTTGAGTTTACTGGAAACCACAAATATCCAAATAATGTCTGTACATAATGTTGTAATGCCATTATGAACAATGCCTGCTCCTTAGCTTGCAAGAAGGTCCGATCAGTGTTCCCTGGCTGTTTTAATGTTCAATGGACTCAGGCTAAGGCAAAGTCCATCACCTGTCAAGAGACACAACATACTGCTATTTCTAAATGCACCTTTGTATTTCAAATTTGAATTGTTACTTTCCACTTACGTTAATGAAGTCTAAAAGGCTCGAATGATTACTAGATTTTGCCTGAGGGAAAAAAACAACCAACCAACAATCTCAGAAGGGCTTTCATTTCCTGTTCTGCTTTCTTTTTATTCTTTCACATTTTTTACCACAACATTTTCTGCTATGAATTATAGGCTAAGATTTTGTTAATCTGATTTAATTTTAACAATGATTTTGGTGATTTGTGAAAGTCTGGTATAAGGAAGAAAAAGTACCTTACTACCTTTAAGTTAGTGTTCTCGCTGCCTGTTCCTACCATCTTTCTTGGTAGCCTCTATCATAGTCTGGTTTATCTTGTAGCTATTTGTAGCTTTTATAGCCTAACCTGGGCTCCAGCACCCATGTAGAAGTGCCAAGCTTTTTTGCAGTCGGAAGCATTCCTTTCTTTCAACTGAGAAATGGAAGTGTCATTCATTCCTGCTGAAAAAATGCAGTTTCCTCAGAAATGCTGTTAAGATGTTTTCTTAAATGTGACATTTCATAATGCAGTCTACAGTTAAATGGAACACTGAAAGTGGATGTACTTTCCAAAGTAGTGTAATATTGAGAGCCAGCCCCTGAGGAGACGTTTTGACTTTCTGTACTGTCTTTCTGCAAAACACAGCTGCTGGAGACAAGTAAGAGTTTAGATTGAACCTTTAGTGCAGAGAGATGTGGTACGGAGAGCTTTTGGAGCTATCCACTATCATAGGCATAAAGTCCAGTTGTGGGCTTTGGTTGTAAAAGATCAGTTAATCTTTCAGGGGGTTAATGGCAGTCAAAACCTCTGATAGTGCCGCCAACATCAGACATACTGTGGGTATTCTGTTGCATAACTGATACATGCAGATTTGTAGCTTTTAGGGTGATGGAACACTCCTCTTCACCTCTCATCTTTTATAAGGCTGAATTTTTCCTTGCCTGATTGCAGGAGTTTTGGGTCAGTAAAAAAGATTGCTATAAAAAGTACAATGAAATCTGAACATCTGTCCACAGTATTTTCTATAGTGACTTGCTCGTCCTTTTCTCTCATGACCTGATTACTTTCACATTTATTTATGGTTTGTGTGTGATTTCATGAGTAATTACAGTTTCTAGAAATTTAATTACTTTTTAACCAGACATTTTTATTGGACATAAATTGTCTGCATAAACTATTGACCCTGTAATCCTCAGGACTGATTCTGAAGTATATAATTTTGTTCTGCTGAAATATGTAGAAAAGCTCTTTCAAGCAGTAACTCAAGAACTAATGTTAATGTTTATGCAGCTTCTGTTTCTGATGATTAGAGGATAGCTGCAGGTACGCTCCCTTTCCCATGCCATATTTTTTTCCTTAGTTTTGATGGCAGATGTCAATTGTCTCAAGGTTGAAATATTCTGCAAAGAATGCTTTGTCAGAAATATTGATTATTAAATTTAAAATTTAAGCTAATATAGCAGCTTTGATCATGATCTTGTCTGAAGATCATTTTGGATCTGGAATGGAATTTCTAATGAAAATAGAAAAGCATCCTACTCTGCTGTAATCAAGTGGTGATTAAGGCAATAACTAAAATATGGGGAAAAAAAAGTCAGGTTCTTCCACAGTGAACACCAAGACTATCAAGAGAGATTGAGACTCAACCTGAAAAAGTCCCTGAGGTGATTTTTCACCTTGGGTGGAGAAGAATTGTGCAGTAAATCAGCTTTGCAAATAACAGAATAGGTAAGCTACTGGTCCATAACATCTAATCTTTTTTTGCTTGTTTTCTTTTTATTTTGTTTTCCTGTAGAGACATCATGAATAATAAAGTATTTTACCAGCATCCAAATCTCATGAGAGCTTTAGGCATGCATGAAACTGTCATGGAAGTGATGGTAAATGTGCTTGGTGGAGGAGAATCCAAGGTAAAGCAATTCACTGTTAGGTGATAGAGTTTAGAATAGAGATTTTCAGAGCTATCCTTCCTTTCTAGAGGAAGATATAATTACCATTCTAATTTCAGATGCTTTCAAGAAAAACCTTCACATAGCACTTTATATGCCTACTGGGTTTTAAAGGGAAGATCTAATTAAAAAATCTATGCAGTATTACTCTGTGAATCTGAGCATTCATGTTCTTTCATGTTTGAATCTAGAATTTATGTCTGATTCCTGCTTTTGTGTTTCAAGCTTATACCTTGATGTTTGGGGCTTAAGGAGTTATTGCTGAGAAAGCCCTTTTGATTTGAGGGTGAAACCTAAGCTTCACTGAGATGCAATGAATACAATGCATAAATATTACTGTGTTAAAAAGGTTGTTACATAAATGATCTTTTGCAAGTTTTATGGCTGTCTTAGAGATTGAGCTTCAGTCTGTTTTTATTTACTCCTTAGGAAATCACTTTCCCAAAGATGGTGGCAAACTGCTGTCGTTTTCTATGTTATTTTTGCCGCATCAGCAGGCAGAATCAAAAAGCTATGTTTGATCATCTTAGCTATTTATTGGAAAACAGCAGTGTTGGCCTTGGTAAGTAATTAGTGTGTGGCTTTTGAGATACTAAACCAAACCCAAAATCTTAAAACTGATTTTTTGTATTTATATGTAAAACTGCCTGGGGTTTTCTGTGTCCTTCCGTTTGTGTTGAAGTTTCTCCTTTACCTATTGGAAAAATATCTTCATTAACTGTATTTCTAAATCCAAACAGCCCCCTGACAGTAGCATTAAGTTGAGGTAATTTAGTACACGTGTTTTTATGTGCCTGAACGTTAGGAAAGAATCAGTGCTTAGTTTCACATTTTGAGGAACAGAATAAAATCCTGATTTTGATGAAGGGAATTACAAATAAGTGCTGTCAGCATTTCATTACAGCTTATTTTTCACTGCTCAAGCTTGCTCCCCTGTGCTGCCTTCTGTAGCTTGTTCAGTACACACCTATGGCAGAAATATAGAGCCCTTTTGCTTAGGTGTGCATGTATAGATGCCCAGAAATGAACCTTGAAATTTTCTTAAAATGTCAGTCTTTCTAGGCTGAAATGTTACAAAGGAGATACATTTATCCTGTATTTGATCTAGTACTTGTAATTTAGAATATATAATATTTTAATTATTAAAACTTCCTTATTAATATATAGGCACAGGACAGAAGCATAAACTAAAAATCTTTTTGGAGACAAAGTACTGAAATTGAATGTATTTGAAGTGTTAATATTAAAAACTTACCTTTTTCTAATGCTATAGTGACTGACATGTTACATATAGTCATATATTTTACAGCTTAAAGATGCTTTATATTTCATATATTTGGTAAAATGTCAGTGCCTTAGATATAAAATCCCTGCTACCTATTTCTCCAATGGAACTTGCGTCAGTTGGGAAAATTAGAAAGAATGAGATTTTAAAACAAAATATGTGATGAGAATAGGAATGTGTAAGAAAAGTTGTTTGTAGCTTGAACATCTACATTTTTTTTGATTTCATATCATTGTCAAATTTCTTGCAAGTGCATTGATGTTTTATTATAAGCTAAGTGAGATAAATAATATGTTTGTAATTGTTCTAATTACAAAATGTTGTATTTTATTAATTTTTTAATGTATTTCCTGCTGCCTTTTTTTTAAGCTGGTGTTGAAACTAAATGTTATTTTAACAGCATCTCCTTCTATGCGAGGATCAACTCCTTTAGATGTTGCAGCAGCCTCTGTGATGGATAACAATGAACTTGCACTAGCTTTAAGGGAGCCTGATCTGGAGAAGGTTTGTAGTGTTGTTATGAAGAATTTTTTTTTCCTCTGTAGAGAGTGGAAGATTCCCATTTCCACAAAATCCAAGGCTCTAAGTAGTCTATGGAATATTTTAGTACCTTTTTATAGGAACATTTTCAGAAGCTTATTGTTTGTTCTTTCTGCTGGTGGTCTGGATAGTTCAACTGAGTTTATAGTTGTCACATACACAGGTGTAATCAAAAGGATTTTCCTAAAGGGCAGCTTTTACTTTGGCTCTACTGGCGTCCATACGTAACAATATTTCATTGCTAAAATCTGTCTTTGTTGCTCTGTCTTGATCGCAATGTACAATGGCAATGTGCATAATGCAATAGGGCTAGAAGCCTTGTGACAACTTGTTAAAATACATGACAAATTTTCATAGAGGTATCTATCTATCTATCTGTCTGTATTTTTTCTGAATATTTAAACCTGCTTCAGAAAAAAATGAAGAAATTTGGGTTAATTAGACTAAATAAAAAAACTCAGAAAAACACATGACAATTGTGTAGAATAAATTGCTGCTGCAAGAAAGAAAACAATCATGTCAGTAGTGGATAAGAAAAACAACATAAACAATGGAAAGACAGATTCAAGATAAACATCATAAAGAAACACTTTCTAATGGAAAGTAAGACAGTGGAATACATTGTCCAGTTTGTTCTTGAAGACATCCAATTCTGGAAATGATAGAACCTTCATAGGAAAGCATCTCTTGGGGGTAATATAAGTGTAGATGATGCTTTATGGTATAGGATGATGGACCATGTGTGTTTAAAAGGACATTTCCAGACCTATTGTTCTTATAAACGGTCTGCAAAAAGAAGCTGTCTGAATTGGTTAAAAGCTATGCTTACAATTCAGAAAGAAGAGCAACTGAGAACTGCTACTGAGACTGTAGGTCTGAATTACAGGGAGTGTTACTTCTGTGTGTCTAAAAAGAAAGGAAGAAAAAAGGCAAGCAAAAAGGAGAGTTTAAACTACAAGAGTAGCCCTGTGAGTTATATTAGAAGACATATTTTCAAATATGGATAGTATGTAGTTGCAGAATATTACAAAACCGACTAATTTGTAACACATTTGCCAGAGAAATAAGGTAGACATATCGAAGCAGTGATTTACAGAGAGCAAAAATGGATTTGAGGTAAGTAAGGTCTCTCAATTCATTGCATAAGTAGGAAAAGACTGGGAGAGTGACTTAACGAAGAGGCTGCTCTTCTGATTTACTCAAATTATGCTATGTTTTTTTTGGCATAATAGAATGTGTAGACATATTAAGACAGTGTATGAGGCTGCTTCCTTTTGAAATTGCTCTTTGTTTCAAAGTTTAAATAATTATTTTATCTTAACCTTGCTTTTAGGTGGTTCGCTACTTGGCTGGATGTGGCTTGCAGAGTTGTCCTTTGTTGATTTCTAAAGGCTACCCGGACATTGGATGGAATCCAGTTGAAGGAGAGAGATACTTGGATTTTCTTCGTTTTGCTGTTTTTTGCAATGGTATATTGTCATGTAATAATATTAGAAGTAATATTATTATTATATTTTATAATTTCTTACAATGTTCAAATTAATTTGTAATTTAAAATAGTAATACAAGTCAACTTGATAAGTTACCGTAAATTTGAAGAGTAGAATTCTGCAAGACACACAGTAACCTAGATGCCTATTTCACCAGTAATAGAGGGTCTTCCAAGCCTATGCCCCATTTTTTAGATCCATTTTTAGTCTTTGAAATGCTCACATCTCCTTTAAAAGTAGAGCAGACTCCTAAATACTTCCATGGTAGAGCTCATGCAGTACATACAGCTAAACCCCCATCTTTTGATGATGATTTAAATGGATAGTCCACTTTTAGTGGTTAGGAGCTACCATTGATCCCCTTATTAATTCTTTCACTTGACTACTACAAATCAGTAGCTTCAGCGATGGCTTAAACATCTTTTATTACATAGTTTTGTAGCTCTATTTAATTTTGAATTAAATCATAACTTACTATAATAATGTGTGTGTTTAGGTAACTTTATAATGGTATTTAGAGTTTTTTAGTTAAAAGTATCTACTGTTGTATGCATTCTGCACTTTTGTGTACCTTTTTCTCATATTTCAGAAGTCCTTTTGATATGATCTTAAAACTTGGTATTTGTTTTATGTGGTAGGAGAGAGTGTGGAAGAGAATGCTAATGTTGTGGTCAGACTGCTTATCCGTCGACCTGAGTGTTTTGGTCCAGCTCTAAGAGGAGAAGGAGGCAATGGGTTACTTGCTGCCATGGAGGAAGCAATACAAATATCAGAAGATCCAACAAGAGATGGACGTTCCCCAAGTAATGGATCTAGTAAGACCCTGTAGGTACAGTGAAATTGCTTACATTGCCATCATTTCTGTTTGTTTTATAATTGTGTTATTTATTTTTTACTTGTTTTACCATGTTAATTATTGATTTTTCCTTGGATTCTATGGAGGGTGAAGATTTGACTTCTGCAAAATAGTGCTTCCTCTGCACTGTTTATTTAAATCAGTGTCTAACTATTTAATCATCTTTAGAATTCTGTTTGTTCTTAGTCAATCAATGCCCTGATGCAAAATAAGACTGATAAATGGTAACAATGCAGATGTCACTACAGTCTTTTTAGGGACAAATTCCATTCTGTTAGCCTGCTAAAAATCCAGTAATTAACAGGAAAACACTATGTGTAAGGTGTTACACCTATGAGCAGATTATTTTTTTTTATTTATTGCTGATTTAAAAACTTTTATCTTTTTCGTATTTTATTTTTTTTAACATTTAACAAATTACAGTGAAATGGAAGAACAAGAAGATGACACAATTCACATGGGAAATGCAATCATGACCTTTTATGCTGCTTTGATTGATCTCTTAGGACGCTGTGCCCCTGAAATGCATGTAAGTTTTATGTCTTCATGCATTGGAAAGTACAGGCAGTTGTTTTACTGGTTGTTCAGTGGTTTGCTCTTTGCCTTTTTTGCAGTAGCATGTTATCAGTTATGAAAGCACTGGTATGTTTGCATTGTATCTTCATGCACATAATGTGTTCATCTTGTAATTTGCGAGGAATTTCTGTAAACTATTTGGAAGCTGTTCTTTTTAAAGGAATGATGTATTGCTTTTCTTACTACTGTTCTCTGGGGTTGCTCTTCAGCTACGTTCTGTCATGAATACTGTTTGATTGTCCATTGTGACAGTCAAACTCCTCAAATTTCCCTCTTTATTGTGATGGTGTAGACTGATCTATTTTTTTAAAACATAGTTTTAGTCTCTTCACATAATTATTTAAACAGACTGTTTGCATTGTATGTAAAAGAGTAAGGCACTTTTTGAAAATGCCCACAATGTTTCTTCTTACATACATATTGATATCATAACCTTTATTCAAACTAACAAACCTTCTGAAAGGTAAGGTGTCACTATTTCAGGCATTGGATCTGAGAATTAGACAGTCACACTATAAAAACCAAGCCCTTACCACTTAGTTACTAAGAGCTTTAAACTATTTGAAAATTGCTTACGATTCAAAATGCCTTCCTGTTCTTCAGAAATTTGTACATCATTTCTCATTTCACTCTGAAATGTGCCCTAATTCCTATAGATCAGTATAGGTTGGTATCAGATTTGTGCAGAGACCAGCAACTTGAGAAAGGAGAGAGAGATCCATGTAGTAAGATCAGCATATGAATATATCTTGTTTAGGTAAAAATGTTGTCTTCATTTCTCCCTGCCTTGCTGCCTTTTTTAAAACAAAAATGAAACAATACTGAAAGTGTTGTTATTCGACCAGGACATAAAAACTAGCTTTTTTCATTTGAAAATCTTATTTTGTTTTCTTCCTTCCCCCATGTACTACATTTTAATGCTTTGTTCACCTACATTACCTAACATTCCATTCTGAAAATTGACTTAAAAACTCAACATCTGGATTTCTAGACTTAGCATATAAACATCAAAAATGCAGCAAATAAATGCATATTTTTTGAAATTTACTTTATGAATTATGATGTGATTTTGAGGGAGTCATTCTTCTGTACCTGTAGTTCAGGATACTTCTACAACATGAACACATATAGAAGATAAAAAGGAGACCTTGTTAATTTTTTATTTGTATTTTCCTCAGCTAATCCATGCTGGCAAAGGGGAAGCAATTAGAATCAGATCAATTCTAAGGTCTTTGATTCCACTGGAAGATTTGGTGGGAGTAATTAGTATTCCTTTCCACATGCCAACCATAGCTAAAGGTAAGATGATTATTCTACTTTTTGTTCTCCCATCCCATTGTTATGTTTTGTAATTTAATGACATATTTGATACTCATAGTTCTCTCAATATTTAAAAATGTTACAGAAAGTAAACTGTTTATTATGTGAGTTAGAAATCGTGTATTTCAAACATGTTTCTAATTTTTTTTCTGCATGCTATAGGCATTAGTTCTGTGTAAAACCCATTCATTTAAATTGAATCATCCAAATCTATTACAACTTTTAAAAGAAATTTGAAAATGCATAATTTCTGTTTTTCTAAATATTCTTTAAAATTGCAGTCTCTTTTCTTGATAACATAATCAGTAGCTTTTACTGTTCTAACTCTATCAATTGTTTCTAGCAGATCTTACTAACACACCAGAGTTGTTCTTCAGCAACTGTGGTGAAGTTATAGGTGTGACATACATGTGCAAATTCATTTTTTTGTGGTTTCTGCCTACATAGAATTGATTACAATAGTGGGAGATAGGTGAGCATCTGTACAAAAGGAAAAGGAATTACAGCTGCTGTTCTGGGTATCTGGAGAGAGAACAGTATAATAGCATCATGGGTTCTCTAGGGATTTACAGCACAATACCCAATAGGTTACAGGAAAAGACAAACAGACCATTCTATTACACCATTATTTATTTATAATTCCAAATAGTGATGGATCTGTATGTGATATCTCAGTAGTTTAGGGTATAGCTCATAGATACAGAATTCCTTATTTGGTTTTGAAAATGAAATTACCAAAATTTTAAAATATTTCAATGGATTTCTTTCACATACTTCAGAAGCTTTCCCTTACGGAGGACTTTTTAGCATAATCTTAATTAATTGTCATATAATACAAATACACTCATCACTGCTGCATTCCTGGGGTGTTTGATGTAGAATTGTTGTATTTCTTACTTTGCTGCTTCTGAGAACTAGGTAGTTCTGTGAATTAATACCTTTTGGGTATTTATCATATTAGAATATCAACTGATAAGAATCTCTTAATACACAAAGCATGAACAAAAAAGCATGTATGGATTTTGAGGTCTGTCTGGATAGAATTTGCTTTATTCATTCTTTTCTTCGCTAACTACAAATATGTTACTTTGTGTAACAAAACCATGGGGAAGGTGCTTAGATATTAACAGAGATTCAAAAACTCTGACAAGTAGTAACATGACTGCCTAATCTGCTGGTGAAGGATGATCCCTGTCATTGAAGTGTTATTTCTTCCTTTTAGATGGTACTGTGGTGGAACCTGACATGTCTGCGGGGTTTTGCCCAGATCACAAGGCAGCCATGGTTTTGTTCCTTGACAGGGTCTATGGAATTGAGGACCAAGATTTTCTTCTACACCTTCTTGAAGTTGGCTTTCTGCCAGATCTCCGTGCCGCTGCTTCTTTAGATACAGTAAGGGTTCAAGTCTGTTTTTATTTTGGTTCTGTTGTCTTACTGTATACTGCAGCATTTTTCATCCCTCAAAAAACCACATTTTTTCTTTCTTCATGCTGTTTTTTTGATTTCTTAAATGCTGAATGAGTTGTGTATTGCTGCTGAGATTTGAGAATACTTAAAGAACAGTGAAAAAGCATACTTCAGAATGTTGGTCATAAAGAGCCCCCATATCCATAAGAGGGGCAGTGCCTTTCCCCACGAGACTTTCTGAACTTGTGCTATGGAATCAAAATCAGATAAACTGCCAGTGAAGCATGTAACTGAGAGCTTCTTTCCAGAGATACACGGAAAAGTGTTCATCTCCAGGCATATTTTAGGGACACCTACATTGTTATTTAGGAAATCACTATTTTTTTTTCTGGATTAGTTCTTCCTCTAAATTGCTGGGTGTTTTGTTGTTGTTGTTGTGTGTTGTTCTGCTTTGTTTTCTGTAAGTCTTATTTCAATCTAATTTTTCTTAACTGGCTTTGTCCAGAAAGATTAAGTTTAGAGAGCTTATATGAGAGCTAAGTTATGGACTTCGGTTTCTCTGAACTATGTCAACATTTTTTCTGAAAATAATTATGTTGTTATTTTAATAAAGAGCAGTTGAGGATTTTTTCCTCCCTTGGAACTTCAGCTTGACTGTAACACAGAAACATACTGAGTTTTGTAAATACAGGTATTACCTGATTTTGGAGTGTTCTGCTATGGAATTACGACATTCTCAATAACTGTTTTGCTTTTGAATGTCTACTTTTAGTGTTTGTGTTATCATTCATTCAAAACAAAGCAATAACTATTTGTGAGAATTTAGAAGCAGGAGAAGAAGCTAGGCACCTGGCATCCAGTAGGTATCAAATTCTTATTTGTGAGTTTTGGACATTTCACTCTTAATAACTACTACAAAAGGGAAACAACCAGAAAGTTCTTTTAGTTTGTAACAGCATTTGTGAGACAAATCTAATTTTCGTCCCATTTAATTCCTAGGCTGCTTTAAGTGCTACGGATATGGCTTTGGCTCTGAATCGATACCTTTGCACAGCAGTCTTGCCTCTGTTGACCAGATGTGCTCCTCTTTTTGCTGGCACAGAGCACCATGCTTCCCTCATTGATTCCTTATTGCACACTGTGTACAGACTCTCAAAGGGATGCTCTCTTACCAAAGCTCAGCGAGATTCTATTGAAGAGTGTTTGCTGTCTATCTGTGGGTAAGAAAATACTCCTGACTGTGCAGGAATGCTATCTGAAAAAATTACAGCTGATATTTATAATACAGGAATGCAGAACTATGACACTGGTTGTATAATTAAGACTCTTTTGTTTTTTTTTTCTGGCAGATGAATGTGATATTTTTAAATACAATGTATTCAATTTACAGCTTTATTAATCACTTATACACAGTCCTCAATTATTTTGCTATTACTGAGGTTTTTGAATTAAAACCTTGGTGATAAACTAAGAGGGCATATTACAAAAAGAAAAAGCTATGGAAATGGGGAATTATGCATATGCTGAAGTACCATTTAAATACTTTTAGCTGTACAGATTGGTGATATAGTTAATGATCAGTAGATGATACAGTTCTATGGAGAAGTTTGTTATGTTACATTTGAAATCCTAATGAATGACTAGTGTTGTTACACTTAATTATTGACACCTACGGGACAAATTTTGTCTGGGTATCTGCAGTCTCAAAACCACTTGATTGTTATCCATTTTTTTTTTTACAAGTCTGCAGTCTCAGTTATCAGAAGTTGACTAGACACTTATGAATTCAATTGCTAATTAAAGTTAGCAACACTTAAGCTTTCAAATCACTAGAGATTTTCTTTAATATTTCACCACAAATTTTTTGGCTTAAAGTGAAAATGTGTTCAGAAATGACAGACATTGATATTATAGTACTGTAAACAAAAGTACTGTATATCATTTCTTTATGAAATAAATAAAACCAATTAAACCAATAAAATGGACCGGTGTTTACTATTTATCTGAAAAGGCTTAATGTCCATTCCATGCTAACATATCTATTTGTTCTGTCCTTTTGGATGGTACCCACTGCTGCGTGACTTGTTTAGTACATCTAAAGAGTTAGGGCTCTTATATCTTTTTTTTGTTTCTAGGATAGTTTTAAGAGCCATTGAAATATATTGCAAGAAATTAATGTTAGAGCCTTTTCTCATGAGCATGTTGATCATAATGTACAATATCAAAATTCCGTTGGGTTTTTTCCCTGTTTTTCTCTGTCTGCAGAACAGATATTTTATCTGCTTCTTTAAAGTAATTGATCTGCAGCTTGTTCAGAGAGTTTTCTTTGGTATGTACACTCTCACTTTCTTCTGGACACTGTAATGCCACAAGAAAAATCAAATGAATTTGAAAAATAGAACTGATAGGTTGCTTTAATATATTTATTAATTATTTACATGGAACTACTGGTACACCCTTTTGAAATGGTTTGTCTGCTTTTAGGCAGTTGCGACCTTCCATGATGCAGCATTTGTTGAGAAGATTAGTATTTGATGTTCCTCTATTAAATGAACATGCCAAGATGCCTCTGAAGGTAAAAGTATATTTTAATATTCAACAGAATTTCTTGTACCAAAATGCAATAGAAAATACTTGTGTGGAGAATATTCTGTATCTTCTTTGTTACCTTATCTCCACTCTGCAATAATCTAAGATTATAGTTTTTTAAAGGTAAATTGCTGCTTCAATAGGAATTCAGTCTAATTTACATCCATCCATATAGAATTATCAAGCCTGTGTCTAGTGTTTGCTTCTCCTTTAATTACCTAATTATTATTTTAAGCCCATATGGAAACAAATAAAAAAAACCCTTGGGGGTGAGGGCAGAATACAGTGCACAAAGGAAGATATGATAGTCTGTCTGTACCCTTACTTATACCCTTGGTGTTTTTGATCCCTGCTTCTGGAAAACAAACTTTTT
>JANHFX010021268.1:33497-49183 GCA_027560015.1 Chloroceryle amazona | reverse complement strand
AAGATATGATAGTCTGTCTGTACCCTTACTTATACCCTTGGTGTTTTTGATCCCTGCTTCTGGAAAACAAACTTTTTCTGTGGTTTCTTCTTGGAAATCTAAGCAATACATGTTTTTCATAATCCTTCATTTTTTTTTTTTTCATCCCCCAAAAGTTTCTCTTTTTAATCTTTTAATCTTTTGATTCTGATGCCCAATGCACAAGAAAAATGCATGGTTTTCTTTCTGAGATGACACATTCCTTAAAGATTCCTCAGATTTCATCAGCAGTTCTAGAAACAGAAAATCTCCTACCTTACGTACTGCTGGTTTTCAGCAGTCCTTTTTAATGATTTCCCAACACAACTCTGAAAGAGATATTTAAACTTTTCTTATTTAATATTTCTTTATGCGTTAAAAGCCACATACCAATATTAAATACATTTTACATCTGATTTCTTTGCCAAAATACTTCTCAGAATTACACAGGTTTCTATGAGCCAAATAATGGTCTCTGATATCAAATGAAGAATTTAAATCATTAGTCTCAAAGCCAGGATCTGCTGCATAGTCTGTGCTCTGCCAATGACTTAATGATATGGTCGTGTCCCCAAAGAAGGGCTCAATGCAAGTAAAGATGCCAGAGCAGCCTTTCTTTAGTGCCTATGTGTGAGAAAAACAGTTGATAATTTGGTATACTGCCCTAAAGGGGATCTTTCTAAAGTATTATGACATTTTATGGGCTGCAAAAACCAAATAGTAACTTGTTGCTCCCTGCATGGCTATGTTATTTCACCTTTTTTCGGGGGGGGGAGTGGGATGGGGAGAACAACCCCTTCTCCCTGAGATCTGTTCATCTAGCACAGCAGGTTTTTTTAATCCTGAAGGTTATGACTGCAGTGACTTTCCTGCATTACTGAACAGGAAAGAAATAATGATTAGATCCTTTTGGCAAGTCAGACTTTGGGAGAACATATCTATGAAGTGAAGCATGGTGTTAGCATGAGCAAATGATTTTGTCCACTGACACCTAAACAAGTAAATGGAGATTCTGAGGAAAGTGAACTCTTTATCTGAAGACTAAACTTTTCAAACATTTCAGTGATAGTGAACTGATTTTCAGTGATTTAACAAGGGACTCCTACTTATATCTACTAATGTGTTTCTGATTTGAAAGTTGCATGTATTTCTAATGGACTTGTGCTAGCAAGCAAGTTATATAGTAGCCTAAAGAGACAGCTACAGGTTAATCATGCATCTGAAAATGTAATTATGAATGGGAAGAGGAAAGGAAATTATGAAGTCTAAATCGGAATAGAATATTATTTACTGTGAATACCTTTGCTGGTTTCTACAATTAAAAATTACAGAATTTTAGGCAGCATATGAATTGAAAACTGTGATGCTCTACCTCTGTATAATTTGGTGTGAACTTTCTGGAACAGGGTTGCTGTGTTGTTTATGTCCTCTTAAATCATATTCAGTGCTTCATCAGGGACTTTGCTAAGAGCAAGCCTGACTTTACTCTTGGCTAGATCTGGAAATATACACATATATATTAACAGTCACATGTTGTCCAAATGAAAACCTGAAGTCTGGCCACTGTGTAATACAGTTAATTTTGAAAATAAACATTTTCAGGTACAACTTAGACTCTTAAAGTCCATACTTCTGAGACCTTTGTCATTCTACAAGAATGATAAAACTTCTAGCTTTTTACATTATATACATGCACGTAAGTTCTTCTCTCCTTTTGTTTTTCTTTGATCTTCTGACAATTTAAATAACAAATAGATAATAAGAGATTATTTAAATCTGAAGATATGAAAATCTATTGTATGAAGTGTTTATTGTTCTGAGTTATGAAAGTATTACAGAACTGGACAGGATTGAAGTTATATTTGTGGTTATCTTAATTCTTGCTTCTACAGATCGGGATTTTTTTTATTTACCCCCCTCCCGCCATTCCCCAATGTTTGTCATCATTTCTGCACATTTATGTTATAAATATCTGCATTTTTCTCTCTCGGCATTTGTTCTGACTTGTAAAAAGGGAATCCTGTCAGCGCTTTACTGACTGTGAATTGTAATATTTTGCCAACATGCTTTGCAAAGTGATGTTGAAACACTTATCTTTTTCTCTGAGGAACTGTTAAACTCTGAAATAAAATTCCAGCTGATTTTTTTCAAAAGATCATTCTGTGCTGTAGGAAAATGTGCTTCTGAGTAGGACTAGGTTTTCATGCTTTGCTAATTCCAGGAATTTGCTGTTTGGTCTTGTCTTTGCTGACATTTATACAAGTAATTTTTCATCTTTCTGTCTGTGACTCAGCGACATGGAAGACGCATTAAGCACAAAATTTGTGATGATTTAGTTTGGCAAATATCCAGCAGCAGTTTCTTGCACCATTTGAGTCTCTCATAATATGGAATCTTCAGTTAAGAAGAAAATGTCCCTGAAATATGTATTTAATGAAAGAGAGGGAGACAGAATAAAGTCAATTGTAATAGAGGGAAGGAGGGTAGACTGATAGCTGGTTTTACAGCTCAGAAGAGTTGAGTCACACTGCAAGATACCATTAAATAGTTCTCAGAAGTAAATACTATTTGGGGACTAGGTGAAATATGGTTCTACTATGTCACTCACCAAGCAGCAGTGTTTAGAATAGTAGCACACAGAGGTGAATTCTTGTCTTCAGCTGAGCTGTTAAGAGTTCTTGTGCTGTTGGGAAAAATTATCCTCTGTCATATGATTTTGCATATGTCAGTTAAAAGAAAGAACTAGTCATTCTATATGTATACCCACCAGTGATTTAAAGAAAAGATACACAAGATGGCTTCTTGATCAAAGTTAGAAATTTTTCTGTCAATGTCTATATAATGTCTGAGTGCTAGAATGGAAGAACATCAACAGTTATATTTTATTTGCTTTCATAATATGTTCTGTTTTAGTTGCTGACAAATCATTATGAAAGATGCTGGAAGTATTATTGTTTGCCAGGTGGATGGGGTAACTTTGGTACTGCCTCAGAAGAAGAACTTCATTTATCCAGAAAGTTGTTCTGGGGTATTTTTGATGCTTTGTCTCAAAAGGTAATTGATTCTAATATTCATCTACTATTGTAAAAACCTTACTGTATAACATTTTTACTTAATTTGTCATTTTTACCAGGTTGTATCAATATTGTATTCACCTTCAAGGAAAAAATATAGGCTTTAGTGAATTTAAATATTCCTCTTATAGCTTCTGCTATAATGTAGGTATAGCATTTTATCTGCTTATTTAAAAAAAAACAACTCTATATATAGCTAATGAAGGTGTATCTGTACAGGTCAACTACAATTCAGAGCCCTAAAAGCAAATTCAAGCATTTGCAGGTGACTGAAAGCTGAGCTTTTCTACCTCATGCACTATTCTTCCTTAAACCAAAAGCATAATCTCTTGCTTATTAGTTGTAGTTTCATCACCCTTGACTCAATTCTGTGTTGGAGAAAACTTTAATAATACACCTTGTATGTAATTATTGTTAATTTAGTATTTTTAATCAACCTACTGTATGTTTCATGAGTTTCATTTCAAATCTAGGTATTTAGAAATGCTATGCATATTCCTGTCCTACATTCTCTTCCCTGATGTCTGAAAAATGAATATTGTTGCTCCTATTGGAGTCACACTTTTTCTGTTTACTTCAGCAAGAATGTGACTTGATCCTAGCTTTATCTGTAGTGTATAATATGCTTTGGACAGTCAGTTTCCATTATTTTCAGAACAAAAATTCAAATTCCCATTGAGTAAGGAAGCCATTCTGTAGTATCACATGTGGCTATATCAGTTTCAGCAGTGATGTCGATAGTTTCCATTCACTAATCACTTTCTATCCCCTGTGTGTTCCACAGAAGTATGAACAAGAGCTGTTCAAATTGGCTTTGCCTTGTTTGAGCGCAGTTGCAGGGGCCTTACCTCCGGACTACATGGAATCAAACTATGTCAATATGATGGAAAAACAGTCTTCAATGGATTCAGATGGGAACTTTAATCCTCAACCTGTTGATACATCAAAGTAAGGAATTACTTTGTCACAGCTAGTTTTTTTTTTTTCTATGAATGTGTAGAAGAGGAATGGTGTTTGGTTTTAGGTATGATGTGAACTTAGAGCTTTTATTCGCTTCTGGATGCTTTAGATAAAATAGAGACCAGTGTGTTTTTAGAAGCAGAAAAAGTAGACTTGTCTACATCACCTCTGTTGTTAATGTATGCCAAGACACTAATGATAGTGTACTTACAGAAAAAAATATAATGATCATGCATTCACATAATCTCTTCTTACTATGAATAATGGAGAACTGAGCAGAAAGGTCTTCATTCTCTCTAGGCAGTGAGACACTGACCATCCTCTTTTAAGTATACTAGCCAGACAAAACACATACCTGAAAGGGGATTTTGTGCCCTGATTTTTGACTACAGTCAGTGCCTCATTCTATTCAGTATAGAATAGTCTCACAGTGCATAACCACAGTGCTGTATCTTGGAAAATGGCACTTATATGACATTTGCTACAATTGCCTTTGTGAGCTTTCTGTCTGTATTACTATTGAGAACACAGAATTCTTTCTATAGATGTATATATTTGTTACAGCATGCTAGCACTTGTACACATATCAAAATATGGTAGTCAAAGCCATAATCCAGACTGCAATATATATGTTAGAAATTTGTCTAGGATGTATTAAAAATATATGGAGATTTAACAAAATTTAATACGACTGTTTTACTCTCATTTAACTAATCAGAGATGACTTCATCTGGTGTCATTTCAGAGGAGAACTGTAGCTAGACCAAATCTATTTGAAAAACTTGGGAAATGTTACTTAATGTAACAAAAATCACCACCTCATTGCCATAGGAGTCAGCAGTTCTGTGATGATTCAAGACAAAGAAAGCACTGCTTTTATCAGTGTCATTTCCAACCTATCCTATATTCTTTTAACATGCAAATCCTGCATAGCATCACTTACTAGTCCTATACCTATTTATACGGAACTATAGATAACAATTTATTGCATTTATGAAATTACATGATGTACTATACCATAAGTAGAGTTCCCCTCAAAATATGGGCTTCCAAAGAGTAAAATAACCAGATGGCCATGCTGGATAAGTATTCTTTGGCCTTATGTGTGGTGAGGCTCTTGCAAACCGTTACTCTGACATAGTTTTGTTTTACATTTCTGCTTTTTCCCACCCTATGACTAAAGATTAATAACCAGACTCTTCTACTTTGCAGTAGATGGCACTGTAACACTTTTGCTGCCAAAATTCTTTGTCTTATGAGGGAAGATTTTGCTAGTTCATAAGTGACTGAGAAACAATTACTGCCTTTTATTTGTAGGAGTGCAGATCCAGGAAAATGCTGATAGTTGGTAATTTTGGGAAGAGGATACTGTCTTTAGTGCTTGTTTGGCAGCTAAGGGGAGCTGCTTTTCCTTTACTGCTTAAGATACCTTAACTTCTGCATTGTCTTGTACACCCGTTGTAGGGCTGGTGTATTTGTGGTTGTTTTATCTGCTTGTTTAATAAGGATTTTAATATTTCTAATACTCACTGGAATGTTGGAAAACAAAGACTTGAGCATATAACTGTTGTGTTTTCATAACTTGTAGTGCTTCAAGCATAAAATAAAATTTGTAGAAATGTATAAAATAGATGATGTGTTTCAAAAAGCACTGTTAGCACACAGTTCATAATGGACATGTGCAGTAAGTTATCACTTTATTTCTGAAACTATGGGTCATAGTTATATCTCTAATCTTAAGAAAATGTTAGTCATAAAAATATGTGACAAAAAGTATGAGTGCTTGGCATCATTATTGATTTTTTTCCTTGCACATGTAAAAATTTTTCTTCTTTGACACACAACAGCTGTGCTTCTCATTCAGTGACCTTTAAATAACTTAGATTTTTTTTTTCCCCTTGATTTAACTGGAGCATGGAGAAAAGTGTATGTGAAAAAAACAGTGCAGTAAGATGCTTTGAATGAGTGCATGCTTTGCAAATTATTTATTTGAAAGTTTTCTTCAAAGCAAAAGATTCACATTTTAGCATGTGTAGTATAATAGCTATTTTTTCTTCACTTTCAGCATTACAATCCCTGAAAAGCTAGAATATTTCATTAACAAATATGCAGAACACTCTCATGACAAATGGTCAATGGAAAAGGTAAAATCTATATTTCTGTTAAAGCGAAATCAGAATTTTTGTTTGAATCTATTTAATCTTTAAAATATTTTACTCTGGTTATTATTATTTTTCATATTGGTACGAGTTGATACATAGGTAAGATAAAATTACATTTACTCAAAATACCTTTGAGGAAAAATTCTTTAAGTGCACATGATTATTTCAAAATATTATTTCATAATTTCATTATTTTTATTGTTGTCTTTTGAGTAAACATACTTGCTAATTGTTCAAGAGTTTTATTGAGTTGAAATTTATTTATTTATTTATATATATTTTTTTTTGGACCAAACTCCCTCTTTAGGGTTTTTATTCCTTTGTGTGGTTTGATGGACCAGTATTAAAAGTAATTCCTCAACTGTAGCACATTATTCTGCTCTAGATAAATATTTTAAAGAAAAATGTATTGACCTGTTAGCTATGTGTAATTAATTTTCAATAAGATGGCAAGCTACATAATTTGATTCCTTATGTGTCAATAATACAAATGTTATTTGAGGAAACATTGAGAAATAATAGAAAGGAAATTTTAAGACATCAACAACAGCTCCACAGAAGCATTCTTCAGTTTCTTTGTACCAATAAAAACAGGATCTTGAATAAGTTTTTGCCTTTCTCCATCTTTTCCTCTCTTTTTATTCCTATTTTCAGTTTGCCAATGGATGGACATATGGTGAAACATATTCTGAATCTGCAAAAGTGCAACCATTAATGAAGCAATACAAGTTACTATCTGAGAAGGTAAGAAATTTGTTAATTCTTAGTCTAGGGTGAATGAAAGATTGCTTCATTCACTGTGAAAATATCGCCTTGTGTTTACAAAATGCTTAAAGTATTATTTAGAGAATGTCAGCTAATGTGTGATTGTTGTCTTCCTCAAAACTCAAAAGGAGATTGAAGGGTTTTATTGTACAATAAATAGGTCACTCAAACTATTTTCCCTTATGCCAAACCAATTCAGCCATGATTTATGGCAAAGCTGAGGTGTCATATTGCCAGTATATTTTTAGAGTAAGGTCATACAGGAATGCCTACTTGCTTAATGAAGACTTAGGTTTAGACTTTGTGTGGTTTCCAGCAGAGGGCCACCAAGAGGAAGAGAAGGCTGGAGAGCTTGAGGCAAGGCTGAAGGATCTGGGTTAGTTTAAAGAGGAGAAACCTGATGGGGATATACTCTGGATTTCCCAGTACCTAATGCTATTATACAGATGGATGTATTCTCTCCACATGGATGCACAGTGACAGGACAAGTTGAAATGGGTTTAAGCTGCTTCAGCAGAAGTGCTTTCTGGAAATCCTTCTTCACAAATTAAACATTGGAATAGGTTTTCCAGAGGAGTGGTGAATTCATCTGCACGGCAAATATTCAAGGCATGACATGGCAAGCCATAGATGACCTCATCGTGACAACCGCTGATAGCCAATTATGATAGCTTATCTGACTTCAGCTAACGGTTGAACCAGATGATGTCCAGAGATCCATTCCAACATAGACCTTTTTTATGATTCTATGATTATTTGTAATTGTTTTTATGATTCTATGATTATTTTTAATTGTTTCACATAATGGACAAAACCCTGTGTTACTCCTGATAATTACTGCTCCACCTTTGAGTTCACATCTGAGCATGTCATTAACATGGTTATTCCTGTGATCATTATCTTTCTGCAGGGACAGAATTCTTCTGCCCACCTCTGAAATGATAAACCTTTTTTATATCTTATATGATTTATTTGCTTCTTTGCAGTATCATTGAGCCATAAGAGCTGATTTCAGTACATTTCTTTGCATAGAATCAGAATTGTTTGGGCTGGGAAAGACCATCTCTGTATAACCAGGCAAAACTCTAATAGTTACTGTTTGCTCTGTACAGCTACATAATAAACAAGACAATTATTGCATCTTCTAGGAAAAAGAAATTTATCGATGGCCAATCAAAGAATCACTAAAAACTATGCTGGCGTGGGGATGGCGAATTGAAAGAACACGGGAGGGAGATTCCATGGCCCTGTATAATCGGACGCGTCGCATATCTCAAACCAGTCAAGTGAGACATTTTATTAAAAAATATTTTTTAAAAAGACATGCAAAATCTGTTTTCCAATCTTTGCTTTTACAAGCAATGAAATAAACCTGTAACTCAAAAAAACTCATAAAAAAAGTGAAAGCATTTTTCCCAAAGAATTGTACAACTCTGAGGATTATTTTGGATTTTTATTCACTGAAGCTGTAACTTTCTTCCCCTGTTTTAAAGTAATATGTTAACAAACATTTTCAACAAAACTGAAATAGAAATGTATTAGTTATCTTGATTTAAAGTTAACTACATTATTTAGGGAAATTATTTACATCTTTAGGTGGTTGCACATTAATGCTGAGTATTAATAGGATTTTAGTCTGCCTTTTTTTTTTTTTCCTTTGGTGCCTATGGATGCCTTTAATCTTGTAAAGAAATAAATGAAAGTACATAAATAAGAGCTTTTTTTTTTTTTAAGGAAAATTAATATAAACATCAATGTTAATGCAGCATACATTTTACATCAGACAAAATATGAAAACAGCTTTTACAGCTAAGTTAGTCTTCCTTTACTGTAATGAAATTATATAATTTTTCTATAAGAGTTTCTGAAGCCTAAAATGTTTCTGTATTTCAGAATACACTATCATATTAATACTTATCCTGTGTTTAGAATTTGTTGTGCTGCCATCGCACACATAACCAAAATAGCATTTTCATGTGTTCAGATGAGAAGTTTTAAGTATGTTTAATTAGTATCTTCATGTTAGTATAACAATGCTTGATTTAGAAAAAAAATACTTTATCAGTATTTGTTCACTATGTGCTTTTTATACATCCTTTGTGTTATTCTCTATTAAAAACACTTGCCTTTTGAGAGGAGGCCTTTGAACTTCTAGGCCTTGTACATGTTCATATACATGCATTTAAAGATAGCAGTCATAGGAACAAATTTCCAGATACTGTTCTTTCTACAGGAAAATGTACCTCAGGGGTACAGGAGTTCTGTTACAACAGAAGCCTTAGAGGAAAGCCTGGCAATGCCCCTTTTCTAGCCAAATTTCCTGCATCCAGGGCTTGCCATCCAGGGAATCTCTCTCATTCTTATCCTTCCCTGAACTTTCGTGTCAATGTAATGATCAAACCTGTGACAAATTTAGGCACTAGAAAGTGACAAAATGGTGATTTTTTTTTTTGTGTGGGGAGGAGGGACTGAAAGAAAAAGATGTATTTAGTAGATTTTATTCCTATATCTAGAAATAGGCTTTAAAAGCCAAATTCAAAGTTTGATTTTTGCCTAAATTCACCTTAAACTGGGTTTTCTGAGATTTCGCCTGCTGAGAAAAAAAAAACAAACTAGAAAATGCAAAGGTTTAATCATAACTTTAGCACGGCAAATTAAAATTTGCATTTGAAGAAGGATGATTTTTGTGTGATGACTGTCTTTGGGAACAAAATAAGTGAGATCTATGCAAAGGTCTACATAAGTTTACCACCTTTTAGTGTTCAGTTGGGCTGCATAGGATCCTTTTCCTCTCTACAGATATTCCAGTGACTTTTTCCTTAAATTCATTCTTTCAGTATTTTGTTGTTAACTTCTTCATGTTAAATGCTTGTATAACTCCACTGTTTTGCATGTTTGTCATTTAGATCTCTGTAGATACAGCCCATGGTTACACTCCTCGAGCAATTGATATGAGCAATGTCACCCTCTCCAGAGACTTACATGTAAGTCAGAAACACTTAATATGCCTGCCCTTTATTTGCAGTTTAATTTTTTCTGTTCTGATACTTTATTTTAAACAAATTTGATAGTTTCTGTTACTTTCTTTGATGAGCTTTGATTTTGGTTTGTTGATTGGGTCTTTTTAGTCTCTTTCTACATTGCTCTTTGATCCTTTGTTGCATCTGTTGCTAGTTCATGCTGAAAAGCTTCAAAGTTTATTTTAGTCCTGGATTGATTTTCCCAGTTCTCTTTGTGAACATCTGTTGTTTTGAAGAGAATCCTGTTTAGAAGAGCTTGCAGCATCAGCTTTTTTCTGTTTATCTTTCATTTCTCTACCATCTTCCCAAAACATTTTGTCATCACACTTTTTTTTTTTTTCTCTAAACTGAAGAAGTAAGAATTGGGAACCATTGCTAACGCTTAATATTATGAGAATATAGAATTAAGAAGCTGGGGGTAAGATTTAGACATATCTACTAGTAAATCTCTGTTGTTTGGAACAGTATTTTAAAGTTGATAAACAAATGATATTTCTGTCTTTAGAAAGTTAAGGGTTTTTTTGTTTTTTTCATGCTTTTTGATGATGTATGGTGCTAGATTTTACAGTCTATCAGTGGGTATGGTTAGAATATCATGTAGACATATGCTGGGTAGTTTTAAATTAGTTAGCATGAGTGTTTGTACCAATTTAGTGATGACAGTATGGTGTTAAAAGCTAGCTGCAAAAACTCCCGAAACAGTGTTAAGTTAGCCTGTGCTGAGCTCTGTCATAGTGCAGTAAATCAAGCAGCAGTAGTAAAATAATTGGCAAATTGCATGGTATATACTGTACTGTGCTTCTGATCAAATTCTCACACTGGATTTACTTTCCTTGATTTCTGTCTTGTAGTTTCCTAGTCTATATTTCTAACCATTTTAGATTTCTGACTAGCTTTACAATAATATGAATTTGCTGCCAGTTAGCTATCATACTTGAATTAAAATATGCAGTAGATTGCTGATCATTCCAAAGAGTTAATATCTCAAGCTAACGGAACAGCTTTATTATAATTACATCATTTAACATTTGTATAGACTCTGTGTAGTTGAAATAATATGTAGACTTTGTTTAATGCTCATGCAACAGCTCCTGATGTGGACGTCATCCTAGTATTATGGTGCAATAAACCAAACCCAGAGAAAAGTAACCAGCATGTTACAAACCAGAAAAGAAATGTCATTCAAACTTCTTGTTTACTTTTTTATGCCATACCCTCAAATATTTGTCATTATTTTTTTTTTTCCCTTTAGAGCCCACAGCTATAAAACACAGATGGTAGGCTTTATGATTAATTTGTCCGTAATTATGAGGGGAGGTCTTCTTTTGAAACCACCTTCAAAATCTTTTATTTCAAAGCTAATCAAATTTAATTAAAATGTAATTTCAGGTATTTCTCCTGATACTGTCATTCAGGAAATATCCAAACATGTTGGATATTAATGAGATCTGAGTTTTTAAAATGAACAGTATGTAACATTCAACTTGTTTTTAAAGTTTAATATTTTTAAAGATGAATTTCAGGATTAGATTATTCAACCTTATTCTAAATTGCTGGGAAAAGTTAGTTGTTTTGAACAAAGCTGTTTGTTTAACTAGTACGTAAGAATTGATGCTATTCAATGTTTACAACATCGTGTGCATATACTGTGCTAGCAGGGATCTTGACCATGTCTAAAACTCTAACTCTGAGAAGTACTACTCATTTTGGTCTTAAGTGGTAACCTGGTCACATCCTGGCTTCATGAGTAGCTAGGTCTTGCTCTGAGACCACCTACATAGCACCTGGCATTCTAAGGATGGAAAACTCAAGACTACACTGTATTATTCCAAGTTACTTTTTCCAGTTTTCAAAACATCAGGACCACACTATGCATGACAAAAGGCATCTACCATACAGGAAAGTAATAATGTATCCACTGGAGAAAAGTCTGTGAAACAAACTGTCCTATAGACAAATAAGATATGACCCAAAAGTTTCAAGCTGATCTGAATTAATGAGTATTCTCCCAAATAAAGAAGTTGGTATTCAGAAATATTGATTACTCAAAACACTTACTGAAGATGAGAAGAATGTTTCTGAATGAAAGAAGTGAGAGGTGAAATCTACAGAATATGCCACTCCATACACACAGAGGGTATACAATCAGGAGGACAGGAGAGGTTGGTTCAAAAAGTTGTTTCATGTTGAAATAGTAGTTCCTACTAGTTAGAGACTGGAGAGCTTCCCTGCCTTTGGCTTGCTTTCGGGTCTAGCTTCTAGTTTACTAGTCTGAAGGAGTTTGTTTTATAGGACGAATTTACTTTCCTGTTGTGACCACTGGAGGAGAACTTCATGTTGAGTAAAGAACTGTAGCCACACCTATGGGGTCCCTTGTAAAATGATTGGTGTTTTAACAGGGTGCTCTCAAAAATGAGGATTCACTTTGAGCAGACTATAGCTGTGGTCTTATAATTGGCCTGCTGTTGCCAGCAGGAGCAATCTTGATTTAGTCCTCTGGCTTGTTGTTCTTTGTTTCCCTTACCAGGGCCTTCAGGGAGTTCTTACTAGCATTCTGAAAATCAAGTCCCCATTTGACACCCAAGTGCTCCTTCTAGACTACTCCTCTTTGTGGTTCCTCCTTTTTCATATTAACGGTTTTCTCTTCAGCACAAGGTTCCTAATTCCTACATATGTGTACACCAACCCTACCCAAATCCTGTATCATAATTTTTCAATAAATACTCTTCCTTTCAGTGAACCATTATACTGTAATTATATTGAACCTACCAGAGAACAAAACTTATTATTTAATATCAAGCAAAAAATTGTCCTCCTTGGGGGTTAACCATTGCAACACATGTCACTAAGCTCTCCATTTTCCTAGGCTATGGCTGAGATGATGGCTGAAAACTACCATAACATATGGGCAAAGAAAAAGAAAATGGAGCTTGAAGCAAAAGGTAATATTAACTACGGGTGTTTGTAGTGGATTAAGTTCTCTATGATTACCTTAGGTCATGTATTTGAGAAAACAGATGGGGGGGGGGTAAAAAAAGAGCAAATTTAAGTTGACAAGGAAGAAATGAGAACGTATCTATTCTAATTAAATATTTGTTATTTCTATTGCCTGGAAAGTTTTATAATACTGAGTGTAACAGTTCCTGTTGAAGTCGTTTGCCAATTCAAATATATCAAAGGAACAGAAGTCAAAGTTTGTAAATAAATTTAAGCTACATTAATAAATTTTCTTGCTAGTTTTCTTTTCAGACTATTGCCCACTGGGCTCTGATCCCATTATAATTGCTTCTTTATTGCAGGTAGATCTAAAAGGTTATTTACTAGGAACGGCATGTATTGTATGTTAAAGGGACAGGTGGATAAACCTAGAGCAGATTCTTGATTCCACATAAAAGTTGCATGCATTCCATGATCTCTGCTTATCTAAATGTCAATTTTTATTTTGTATTTGTATTGTATAACTTACTGGTTTTATTCTGTCTTAAAATAATTTCTTTATTTGTATTAAAGCTTCATTTTATTTCTTCATTTATTAAAGCTAAATTTTATTTGTATTAAAGCTATTTTTTTTTTTTGTGCATAAAACATTATATTTACACATGGAGGAAACGTTATTTGGCGAAACAGCAAGTTCTCATTTGCAAAGGACTGAAACTAGGGTTTTGACTTGTCCAAAGGTGTCAATTGCACCAAACTCAAACTTTAATTTTTTTTTTATTAATATTATTTGTATGTTTTCTTTTTTTTATTAGTTATAAGCTTTCAGCAAAGATACATAACTTAAAGGTGATCTTCACTTTTTACACAAAATTGATAAATCATTATGAATTTCCATGCCCTTAATTATATTTCCACTCACTACAGATTTTTGTTTTGAATTTTATAGCCTTCTTTTAAAACAAAGAAAAAAAAAAATCAGGATAAATAGCCACAGGGTAGGCCAAGTCCAGGACATCATAGGCTATAGGAAGATTAGATATTTAAGTGAATCTACTGTATTTGGCAACGTTAAAAGCAGATTTTTGCCTTAAGCAGCACTTCAGTGAGAACACTGTATAGTATTTGTGGTATTATGTAAAGGAGCATAGTGCTGGGAAGGCTAGAGGTGGCTATAATGAGTGAAGGAGAGGCTTCTGATAGAGACTGTCTTGGCATGAAAAGTAGATGTATTTGTCAACTGAGTAAAATCCAGCCCTACACATTGTGGATATTTTCCTCCAGTATATATATATGGTAGCGTTGAAATATTATTTTTTATACATGTGTAAAGAACAGAAGAGTAATGCATTTAGTTCCTAAAAATCCCAAACCACAAAAAAAGGCCCAAACATCAGGCCACTTGTCCACTAGGTTACCATTTTGCATGTACTTAAACAGATAACCTTACAAATTATCACAGTATCACAGGGGGTCAGGGGTTGGAAGGGACCTTGGAGATCTTTGAGTCCAACCCCCCTGCCAGAGCAGGACCATACAATCTAGCACAGGTCACACAGGAACGCATCCAGGGGGGGTTTGAAAATCTCCAGAGAAGGAGACTCCACAACCTCTCTGGGCAGCCTGTTCCAGTGCTCTACAACCCTCACAGTGAAGAAGTTCCTCCTCATGTTAAGGGGGAACCTCTTCCTGGGGTTTCTTAGAAATTACCATATGAATTTATTGTGTTCTACTATATGATGGTGATTTTAGAAGGTTAAATCATAAGATTGTTGCTTTTTATGCAGATGTTTATATTAATAATAGCAACTTTATTTACCTGCCAAATTAACTATCTACATTCAGAGAGGTATTGATACATTAGCTATTTCTAATCAATACACATGCAGTTTATTTACCTCTCTGCTTTAGCAGCATTCTTTTGATCAAGTTGGACAGTTACCTGAACCACATTTGAATAATGTACTTTAACTTTCTGTCTTTAATCTGTTACTGTAAAGTAGAACTGTATCATTCTCATATCATTTTAGATGTGTATATTTTGCTAAACTCCATGAATCCTTTTTGCTGTCATCAGCATGCTTATAAAAAGGACTCTTTTTATATGCTTATATATTTGTTTATATCTTATTTTTCTTATGAAACAGTGTGTTATTTATTGAAATATTTTAAGTTTAGTTAAATTAAGCTGTAATTATAATACACATTCATATAGTTAAGCACTTTTTTCTTCTTTATGAGTTTCTGCAGAAGGTTCAACATATTTACTTGGTACTTGCAGCAAGTGATTAAGTTAGATCATATACATACAGCCATGTATAAAGTTTCTATCAGAATATTTTTAAAGGTTTGTGTAACCAAACAGAGAAGTACATTGTTGTTATTTCAGACTAGATTTTACTGTAATGTGCTATGTGTTGTTATGATAGTGCTTTTACATACTGGGACTTATCGTAACTCTTTAACTGCTTTGTAATTTTCTTGGTGTTCCGTAGTAGGAGGAGGCAACCATCCTCTTCTTGTTCCTTATGATACACTCACAGCCAAAGAAAAAGCCAAGGACAGAGAAAAAGCACAGGATATTCTGAAATTTCTACAGATTAATGGATATGTTGTCTCCAGGTAATTGTCACATAATACAGCTCAGTAGCTTTGCTTTCCTTCTCCCGTCTCCTCCCGTCTCCTCCCGTCTCCTCCCGTCTCCTCCCGTCTCCTCCCGTCTCCTCCCGTCTCCTCCCGTCTCCTCCCGT
>JANHFX010021268.1:0-33397 GCA_027560015.1 Chloroceryle amazona | reverse complement strand
CCCTCCCCCCGTCCCTCCCTCCCTCTGCCTTTTTTTTTTTCCTCTTTTCCTTTTCTTTCTTTTCCATCCCCCCTCCTCCTCCTTTTATTCTTTTTTTTTGTTGTTGTTGTTTTCCCCTTTTCACCTCTCCTCTGTCCTTCTTTTTTTTGTATAATTGAAATTTCATGGTACTCTTGTATTTCGGTCATCTGTGCACCTCAGATGCTAAGGATTTCTCACACATCTAAAATCTACTCTGATCATCTGAATTGGAAATAAGAAACAATAGTTCTAAATGCCCCCTGAAAGGTCCAAGTGAAGTGACGGGATCAATTTTTCCTAGAGATAGACTTTTTACAATTTTGATGTACTTAGAGAACTTGGATTATCAAATATGTGTCATATATTTGAAAAGATTAGAGCAAGTTTGCAAGGTTTAGTGCAGAACCTTCAGAGTTATTGACCAGTAGAAACAATTTTCCACCCTGAAGAACTTGACTTTCATGGTAGACCAAGGTCTGATTATTACGATTTCTCAGGAAAAAAAAATATATATCACTCAAATAAAATAATAGTTGTATTTGGTTTCTTGGTCTATTCAGTCGTTTTTTCTTAACAGTAGATATTATAAAATAAGTAAAGCTGAGAGAAAAGTAATAGAACAGAAGGCATTGTGATGATGACTTTGGGTTTTCCCTGCATGTTCCTCCTTTGTGCTCAGCTGAGTACATTTGACGTATTATGTCTTAATATTTCATTCATATATTATCAGAGGGTTGGTGGAGTTCAATTTCTATTACCTGTTCTTCTGTTGGTGATCCTAATAATAGAGTGGCTTGTCTCTTTGAGATAAGCCCATCTTGGAATAAAATGAAGTCTGGTATACAACTATGGCAAGGGGCACTCAGTCATCAAAGATGTGTATACTTAACCATGTTCGTTTATTCACAGGCAACGATCAGCACTAGGAGAATGCTTGGCTGCTTTCTCAGGTGCCTTTCCGGTGGCATTTTTGGAAACTCATCTGAACAAACATAATATCTACTCAATTTACAATACCAAGAATGCGAGAGACAGAGCAGGTATTTCCAGAAACTCACATGATGGTTATGTAAACATAATTTCATTATAAGTGCTGCTTGCTTTAATACATATATTTTTGCATACATTTTATAGTGCAATAATTTTCTTGAAGTCTCTTCGTTGTACCTTTCCTAAATCAATGGGCTAATTCTGGTAAAAGAATTTATTTTGCATATGTAATGTTACAGAGTTTTTCATTTTGAGATGCCATTCTCAAAATACCACTTTGGAATCAATTCATTGAATGGACTCCGCACATTTTTAGTATCACAGATTTTATATATTTGATGATAAAATTATGTATTCTAATCAGTAACTTTAGTATTTCTGTTTTCATTCACTTCTTATGCTACAACATAGTTGTTGAATAAGGCACTACTTGTTCCTATGTTAAGTAGGAAAGAAGTTACACTAAAAGTGTACAAACTCTGCATATACGCTTAGTGTGAATTATATCACAGGTATGTATAGATGACAGTGTATAACATGCCTGTTTATAATGACATGAAGTTTATAACTTCACATTTATTTTTAAGAAAGGGAACATAACCAAATTTATTCTTAAAAGAGTTATACTATTTTATTTTGAAAATATCAACAGCTATGTTTACTTACCATATATGTTCTAGCTATTCCAATACATTTAGAAAGACAGCTGTCTTCTCATTGATTTTTAACAGAAATTTGAATTAAATATATTTGGGTCTAAACTGGAGAAGAGGCTGATTTTGGAAAAAGATTAGACTTAGGCTACGTTGATAAAAACATTCTGATTCACAAATTGCAGGCTAAATTTTCAATATATGGATATCTGTGTATCTTGTATGTGTATGTCAGACTGTTAGACATTCGAGAGCTAATAGTTGTGCTTACAGATACTTATTTGTAGAAAGAAAGAAAATGCCTCTAAAAACAAAGGCAGTATCTTTTCAGAGGAAGGAACTGGTAATTCAAATACCTTGAAAAGTAAACATTTACAATCAGAAAAATCACCTCCAGAAGTCAGTTTCTCAGAATTGCTCTACTCATTATGAAGGTCTCCTCTGATGTGTTGTCTCATTGAGATGTTTTGTTGTATCAACTTGTTTCCTCAACTGCAAAGCCAATGTTGGAAGAAATTCTGAAGTTTAAGCTTTATTCTGCATATAGCAAACTGCTTGGGATAGCTCTGAATTCATTCCATAATAATTAATTATTGAAGCTTCCACATGGGAATTATTTTTATCATAGAAAGTTTTTTTAATTGAAGTTTATATATAAACAGCTTATTTGCTCAATGGTATGAAAGTATCTGTTTTTTATTGTTGTTTTGGTGTTTGCTTGTTTTTTCCTTGGATCAGAAGAGTATACATGTAAGTAGAAAACAAAAGTTATATAGAATAGCAATCAAAAATAATTATTTCCATCTATGATTTAGTTGATTGATTTTTGGATTTTTTATTTTTTTTTTTTAATAGTTCTCAGTTTGCCTACTAGTGTAGAAGAGGTTTGCCCAAATATTCCTTCCTTGGTGAAGCTAATGGAAGAAATTGTGGAACTGGCAGAGTCTGGTATTCGTTACACACAAATGCCACATATCATGGAAGTAATACTGCCTATGCTGTGTAGTTACATGTCACACTGGTGGGAGCATGGGCCAGAAAACAACCCCGACAAGGCTGAAATGTGTTGTACAGCCTTGACATCAGAGCACATGAACACTCTGTTGGGTAACATATTGAAAATCATCTATAACAACCTCGGTATTGATGAAGGAGCCTGGATGAAGAGATTAGCAGGTAAAATGTATAAATAAATAAATGAATATGTAAATAAATAAACGTATGTGTATATTTAGATATGTATATACACCTAATCTGAGTTACTTTGTATGTACCTTGGTAAAGATGGAGTAGAACAACACTCATATTTTTTAAGTTTTTAAACAATACAGATCTTGATGCACCAGAAATATTAAGTATAAAGAACAGTATAAGCAGTGTGTTTCAGCCTCTTACTAAGTAATAAAAGAAGTATATTAGACTATTTCTTTTTCCCCAGAATATACACTTATGCATTTTGCAGTATATGGAATTAAATGACTATAGTTACCTAGTCAATATTCATTATGAAGTAATTTTCCTTTTGCAGGTGTTACACAGTTGCCTGATACTCTTAAAATATTGCTTTGAAGCTGTATATCTGATATGTCTACTACAATGAAATGTGGAAATGCATGTGTCATTTTAGTAATACTTACATTAACTTCACTGTGATAACACCTTAAACTATATTTAAAAAACAGTTTCTTTCTCATTGTTTCAATTTGTAAGGAAAAGTCACTTCAGTGTTGTGAATTTAGTTTTTCAATTAGACTTTATTAGGACTTTTCAGTACTTATTGTAGTAGTTATTTCATTCATGATAGCAGGCTGGATTCCTAGTCCTTTGAGGGTTAGTAATACAATGCGCTCCAAGGATAAGTGGTAACTGCATAAAATTCTTTGTAATCTAATGGATATGTTACAAATGGTTTTGCACTAAAGGGACCAGATGAAATGCTAATTTACATATTCATTTTTATGAGTAGATTTGCAAAAAGCTAGTGCTAACAAGTCTCAAATGGCTGTTTGATGGATGGTTGAATCAATCTCATTTCTGTCTACACACAAGCCTTTCAGTATCTTAAATGTGCATAAGAAATAAAGGCTGTAAGTTTGCAAATAACTAGAACATGCTTTCCAGTACTACTTCACTCAAGCTAAAAAGCAAGTTTCAAAAGAGAAGCCAGTGGCATAATGAACTTGTATGTGGACTATGAAGCTATCTATGTATCCAGCCATTCCACATTGCTTAATAATATTGTGTGTACAAATACCAGTATGTTGACAGAATGCCAGTAGAGAGGCATTTCAAGTTTTATGATCTTTTAAGTTTGGTCTGTGAAGTTGTAATTTCTGCCCTCATAATGACAAAGTGAATTGACTGTGTGAAATCCTGACCAC
Organism: Chloroceryle amazona; assembly: GCA_027560015.1. Classification (NCBI taxonomy): domain Eukaryota; kingdom Metazoa; phylum Chordata; class Aves; order Coraciiformes; family Cerylidae; genus Chloroceryle; species Chloroceryle amazona. The sequence goes on along the minus strand of JANHFX010021268.1, from coordinate 29,352 downwards.
ATTTAATTCTTGGCAAAACTTGTGCTGATTTCAATGGGGGCAGGATTTTACTCTGTAGCTTAGAAATAAGATCCAAGAAAAAGGGGAAAGCTAAAAATTTTTATTTATATTTTGTGGCCAGGTATATATTATAATATTCGTTGCCTTAAATAGTGTTTTCCCAGCCCATCATAAGCAAAGCGAAGCCACAGCTCTTAAAGACACACTTCCTGCCACTGATGGATAAGCTAAAGAAAAAAGCAGCAGTGGTTGTATCGGATGAAGAACATCTAAGAGCAGAAGGCAGAGGTGACATGTCGGAGGCTGAACTGCTCATCCTAGATGAGTTCACCACTTTGGCACGGGACCTCTATGCCTTCTACCCTTTATTGATTAGATTTGTGGACTATAACAGGTATGTGGAGAGGAATAGGTCTTGCAAAATCTTCCTGTTTATTGGTACCATCTCTTATCCCTTGATATGCCTAGCACTGAATTAAAGTAGCTTTTATTCAGACTGCTAATCCTGAAGTTGCTCAAGCTTATGCTTTATGGCTTTTAGGAGGAGCTGGGGTCATCTTCAGAAGAAAATAAAAAAAAAAGAAAGAAAAAAAAAAAGGTGCAATCCAAATCCATTGGATTTGACCTAGGATTAATGTAAAAGGATTTTAAGGGGTTTAAAATAGCACATCAAAAAGCCACTACTACCAGAAAGGATTAAAAGCATGCATGCTTAGTTTTGTTGGCTTGTATCTTTGTAAAGTGTTGAAAACTGATTTCAGAACATAAAGCAGTGAGGATCATCCACTTTTCCACCCTTTTACCAAATTTTAGGGCAAAATGGCTGAAAGAACCCAACCCTGAAGCAGAAGAACTGTTCCGCATGGTGGCTGAGGTCTTCATTTACTGGTCAAAGTCTCATGTAAGTAGTTGCTTGCTAAATACTTGTCCTAATTAGGTTTCTTATTAGGCATGTGAATAATAATCAGTGGTTGTGTTTGGGAAAACACATTTAATGACTGAAGTGAAAGTGCAGATCAGAAGGTATTAATGACTTTCTGTTTTCTGACACTTTTGAAATGGTTGAGTAGCTAGGGAAGTTGATGGGTGCTTTGTAGCATACTAACACTGATTGTAGATATTTTTCATATAAATTCTGTTTTGTTTGTTGTGATTTTCTGTTGATTATTTCTTTTATATGCTAAGCTCTTTGAGGTCTGTGTCCTTACTTCCCCCCCACCCCCAATCAGTTATTTTCAGCCCCAAAGCCTTTTTATAACCAGGATGTATGGCTATGAAATCAGTAAAAGTTGTTTCATTGAAGTCCACTTTCCTAAATGGTACAGTCTGTCTGCTTGAACCTCTTGGCAGAGTTATGACAAAAGTCGTGTGGAGAGATTCTCAACATGACTAGTGGAACAAGGGTTTCCTGCAGAAAATGTGCAGCTCTATTTACAGTCTCTTAATTGGTGTTGCAGTGTAGTTTTGTATTTCTTTAATAAAAGTTATAGGTGTATATAATCCAATTGAATGAAGGTAAGTGTTCTAAGAACAAGAAAGTAGCAAATATATCTTACAAGTCATTCTCTAAATAACATTTTTTTTTTCCCCCCACAGGATACTATTTCATATTTCATAAATTTTACCAGTTAAGAAATATCTTTTTAATTCCACTTCTAAAAAATTTACCCTTTGTTCTCAAGTCTGATTCCTCTGGTTCATATGCAATAACCAAGGGGTCAGCATTAAGACCTAATAAGACACCATCATTGATCGTGCTTAAATAAAAACAAAACTTCATTCATGTGAATACTGAAACAATAAAGACAGAAAACAAAGATTCTAAACACTTTCAGGCATTGGATCTATGAATGGACTGTTGTCTATACTATATTTTCTTTCATAACTTCAGTTCTCTCAAGCTTGGGAAATAAGTTGCCTTATTATTTTTGTGCTTTTGTTTGAATTTGACTGTAAGATTTATTATAAATGTTGGTGTGCATAGAAACTGATTGCACAGAAGATAGATACTGGATAATCAAATTACGTGTGCATTCATAAGTTCAGTCTTTTATTTAAAGTTTCTTATGAATCTGAATAGAGTGGGATTTATAATGGGGGGAAAAAATAGAATGGATGATTTACTAGTAAGGGAAAACCTAGACAATATTTTTATATTTAATAAAGAACAAGTGGCATTTCTATCAGTTGTTTCATAGACAGAGAAACATTTCTTTAACATAGAAAAAAAAACCCCAAAATATACAACTTCCTGAGCTGTATCATGTAAATAAAGCTTGAATTCAAGGCCAGTATTGATGCATCCATTCACTTTTCTCTACTTATCTTGACTTAACATATTCTTATTTAACGTTTGTTTAGATAGTTTCCTCATGTATCATAATTGCTTCTGAGATTTTTCTATATGTTTCCAGAATTTCAAAAGGGAGGAGCAGAACTTCGTGGTACAAAATGAAATCAACAACATGTCTTTCCTTATCAGTGACACCAAATCTAAGATGTCCAAGGTAGTCTATTTTAATCTTTGCAGGGCGGGGAGGAAAACAGGAGGACTCTGGAGAAGCACTTTTTAAATTTATTTTTTTTTGTAACAGTATCTGTTGAAAGCACCGGGTTGACAATCAAAATGTTGTCATTTGAGAAACACAGTGGACATTCAAGATATTTGTGCAAAATATTGGCAATAATACAAAAGCAGTTTTATTGGATGGGGTTGCACCTGTATAGGTGGTAAGGCAATTGTCAAACCAGGGATGAGTACAAAGATGCTAGTACCGTTATTTTATTTAATATTGGATTTTTTTTCATCTTTGCTTTATGCTGCAGGCAGCAGTTTCTGACCAGGAGAGGAAAAAGATGAAGCGAAAAGGCGACAGGTACTCTATGCAGACATCCCTCATTGTGGCAGCACTGAAGAGATTACTTCCCATTGGCCTAAACATTTGTGCTCCTGGAGACCAAGAGCTAATTGCACTGGCCAAAAATCGATTCAGTATGGTAGGTTCTACCTTTTAGAGTTGCAAAAAGAGCAATATGTTGATACTTAAATTCTCTGAATATTTTCTGTCATGCTCGTTCTTACAGCATGACACAAAAAATATAATTCTGTTACATAACGATATAATGGGTGACTATGATAGATAGTAATCTACATAATGTCTCATTTTCAGGACATAGAACATTTCAGTTTGGACATACTTATTTTCTAAATGATCAGTATATGCACAGAGATTACATTCTTAAATTAAAACTGTTATTTCTCCCTCTTAATTTTTAATGCTAAATTGTGTTTGTAATATTTTATGAAGTTTGAATTTGGAAGTGCAAATAAGAACTAGACGTTTCCTAACTTCTGTGCCCAATATCATAACAAATTCCTTTTGGTAACTCTTGTGAATGCAAGAATTTCTGTAGGGAGAGACTGTCTTAAAAGCACTTCCTCTAGGAGTAAACTCACAGTACAATAATGTGACTGTAATTTGGAATATACTCCTTTCTCGAGGTACTTTATATACCCTAGTAGGTTATATGATTTTCAGACATCTGCCTATAAAGGATAAAAAAAAATCTGTAAAAGAACCAGAAATCAAATGAGAGAAGGCTTTACTCATGATACTGGTTTTGTTTGGTCAAACTTTGGTTGAAGTATATTTATATATATTTATATATATAGTAGCAATTTTAATTGGGACTTGCATTTATTGTGTTACTGTGGACAAATATTAATGATACCATCCAGAAGTTATTCCTGTGAGCGTGGATACAGGTAGCTCTAAACTGATACAAAAAGACTTACTGCCACTGAGAATTTCTTCAATCTCCATATTGTCAGTTTTATTCATTATCTGAACTAAGCCCAAGGTTGACAATTATATGAACAATCTATTTTCATATTTGCCTTCTACTCCTAATTTATATGATTTGCAATTTATTGACAGAAAGATACTGAAGATGAAGTACGAGATATCATACGCAACAATCTTCATCTCCAGGGCAAGGTAATCTATATGTAGTTTTTAAACATTTTTTTATTTCCTTTTTATTCATTTGTTGGTGCCATATAATGACAACTTGCCTTGGTTCATTAGGGTTACTCGTAGATACTTTTCAGTCAAGCAACATGTTTACTTAAGTGGTAGGTTTTTAATGTGCTTTTATATGCATTAAAGACAGTAACGTGGCCTTTCAAATCCCTGCCTATGCATACCATGAATATGAAATTGGAGGTGGAAGCAAGGTCTATCACTGTTTAAATTCTACCTTATTTGGGGGTAGAATGTGAAAAATGCTCAGAGCTACTCTGTATCAGTTTGAAGTGTAAAGAAAAAGGAATCTGCCACTTTGGCATACTCCGCGAAGTGAAAAATCTCCATTTCGATCAGTTGTTTCTGTTTTTCAGCCTAGGGAAAAGAAAGTATTTTGGAAAAAGAGTAGATTTTTGTCATCAAATTCCAATTAATGTCAGATGAATAGCCCTAAGGAAAATATCCTGAACTGTCCCAGTGTAGCTGAATGGTTTTATTAATGCTTCAAATAACAGCAAAGAAGCAGCCATAATACAGAAGTGTAATGAAATGATGCACATTCCTTCTCTATTTAAGGAAGATGCAATCATACCTAGGGTGGTGCTTTATTTAGAATTGTCCTTTAGATCCTGCCTCAGGTTTTATTCACCTCAAGGCAAAAAACTAACTAGTATTTCCTGTCCTCATTAAATGTTTACAAGAGAATGAACATGTGAGTCAGAAATCTGGCATTTTTGTTCTGAAGGAGTGTGTAAGAATCATCCAGAATTCTAGATTCCACTGCAATTAGGTGCCTGGCAATAAATGTTTGGAGTTCTGGTTTGTTTGGTTTGGTTTTGGTTGGTTGATTTTTTTAAGTACCTTGGTAATGGTATGGCTCTTCCTAAATAATGTCTAAAGATTAATTTTCTCCCATGTATGTCATTACAATGTCGAACAAGCTTATGTGAAAGTTGGGGTTTCTGTGAACTCACAAGCAGATATATTATTTTGCAAAGCTAACAGTTAGCATTCTTCATACATTATTACAAATAAAAGTCCAATAGTTTTAAATTCTAGGAATTGCACATAGAAAAGTTTACTGAAAACAAAAGATTTGGTTAAATCCTAGAAAAATGCATGAAATACTTACCTTTCTATAGCAAATATATACTGAGAAGCAGAAGAAATCACACAGACAAAGTAATAGGAAGAAAAGAGCATTTATGATCTTCATGAACATTTCTCAACCAGTGTACATGCCATGAACATAGAAACCTTAAATGTGTTGTGGTTTTTGTGTGACCTTCAGGAATGTTTTCTTGATGCTGAAGATAGCTATTTCTGTTTTAACATTTTCAATATGTGTATATTGTCATTTTGTGAGCCATGCAGTTATAAGTCTTGTCTGGCATTTCATGCTGCTGCTTAGCACTTGTCCTCCTGTTTTAAGTACTTGTTTTTATTTTGTTTCTTTTGGGTTACATTCTGCATATTACAATTAAGAAATTTCTGTCTGTTACTGATCTGTTGCCTTGGAGTAATGATACTTCTTAATACCTTGATCTGTTCTTTCTCTTTAGAAACTTCCTTTGATTCCATTAAAAGTTTGCTATCGTTCAGCAGCATGCTACCTCCTCTGTTTATAACACATATGAATAAAAGTACTTTTAATTTTCTTATATTGATGTAATTCCAGAATTCCTTGATAATTAGGAAGGAATTTTAGCTAATCCAAAATACACACTGACAGATTTTCCAGTTGTACACTTTTCAGCAGTGACTTTTTCCTAATTGTAAAATGAATTCCCTGCAGGAGATAACATTCTGAAGGGGAACCACAGAACAGGGAGCTAACAAAGCTAGATACTTATTGTAGCTAGCATTATTTTATAGCTATCTACATATAAAATGGAAAAGCTCTGGTTTTACCCTGTATGTGAAAAGTAGTCATTTCAACTGTGGACAAAATATGGCATTTCTAGGACTTTAAAACTTGAATTTATTATTATATCTATAATTTTTATTCTATTTTACTATATATTGCTAAGTAGTTTGTTCTCAGTGGCTTGAAATATATCTTTTATTAATCATTTAGCACTGACACATTCACATTAAACCTACCTGTATAACTTATTAGAAAATTATAATGTACAAAGTTAAATTCAGTAGTTATTTACTAAGTACAATATGATTTATTCTGTAATTCTCTGATGTCATTAGTATTCAGTCACTATCTGTTAACCACTTTTTCTTATCACAGACACCATGTTCTGTCATTTACGTTAGAGCTAAAACCTAATTTATCTTGATTTCTTTTTGGAAAACTGCACTGTTGGAGAATCATCCTTCTGAATCTTTAGCTATGAATGTTGTGGCATCTATTTCATGCATTTGTCTACCTTTACCTACATTTGTCTTCACCCTGTTTCTGTCTTTCCTTTCCTTGCATGCCTGCATGCTGTTACTCAGTACCGAGCCTTTTATTTCAAGAAATTGATGACGAAACTTGCATTCATTTTGACATGGATGAAGCTCAAGTCACCAAAATCTTCTTCCAGCCATGCTAATTCACACCTTGAAATATCAACTACTCATACCCTTAGAAAACTACCTATACAAAAAAGCTGTACCTTGATAGAATGTGAGGAGTCCTCAGATCAAAAGACATCTCCACCTGTGATTAAAAAGTCTTTTGTGGACTATCCATTCATGATGATCCAGTCAAATGCTCACACAAAGACTGTGGATGTGACAGTTGTTAAGAAATGGAAAAGCCGAAAGGTGGAAGAAATGCCTGCCAGTTGTGGCTTTCTAGGTTGTAATAAGCTATTATTGAGCAACTGTGTAAGTTTACAATTGTTCCTGGAACTTCAGTAAACTGCGTATCATAAGATGGTTTGTGGAGGTAAATTAGCATTATTGTCTCATCTTATGCATAAACTGAAATCTGGATGCACAAAGATATTTTAGAAAAGTAAGTGTTGAGTTTAAGCTTTGTTGGATTCTATAGGGTTTAGGCTCCTAAATGATCTAAGAATCCAGGCCAGCATGACTTAAAACTAAACTGCACAATCCAGAATTATCACTGGACATAGTTTGCAGCACAATGGGTTATGCATTGCATTTGTCTTGAATGTCATTGGGCCAAAAATTGATTGCAAAGTGTGTTAATTAGCAGAAGCACTGGGGAGACAAAATGAACTAAAAGAGATTGCTAGTGATAAAACAGAGAATCTCAGATCAGAAAAAGAAAAAATGTAAATAGAAAAATAAATAAGTAAAAAAATTTTGCTTCATACACTTCTTTATAATTTGTAGGCTGTAAAGCATCTTGAATTCATTTTTCACAAATGATATTTTCATTTTTTAGCTAGTAATCAGTAAAATGATGGTTTTCTAAGAATTAAAAAAAAAAAGAAAAAAAAAAACAAACAACAAAACATAAATAAGATGAATATTACTAATTTCCATGACTAAAACCTAAGTAACTACAACTAGTAGAGCAACAATTTCATTATTGTCTGTTTAATAACTGTAAAGTCAGTGTACAAAGTTATGTTTGTCTACTTCATATTCATTACTTTTCCTAAATAATATATTCATTGCTTGTGACAGTGCTATTTGTTGGATCATGATCATTTGCTCTTTGTATGAGTATCAGACTTTTAGACCTCTGGAAGCTCTTAAGAAACACTGCACAAATCAGTCTTTAGTTTTGTTCTCCCAGTCAGTGTAGAGAATGCTGTGGGGGTTAGTCATGTAAGGGTGTGGCTTAGCCACATAAAGTGCTTCTGTTGTCCTTTGAAGCAGTTTCTGTACTAATTAACCTGATTGATCCTATTTTGGAACGTTTTTCCCTAGTGATGTGAAATTTTTCTTCTGCAGCTTGAGGATCCTGCCATTAGGTGGCAGATGGCACTTTACAAAGATTTACCGAACAGGACTGAAGATTCCTCAGATCCAGAGAAGACGGTGGAAAGGGTCCTTGATATAGCTAATGTACTGTTTCACCTGGAACAGGTTAGACATATTTTTCCAATTCCTCTGCTTCTTAATCTAAACAAAAGTATTCATCCATCATTTAAACTTTCACATGCTGTAAGTAATGTTATATTCTTTTTTCTTTCTTTTGGTCACTACTATGAGAACAGTTGTTAATTTGAAAGGATACAATGTGGCTGTGAGGACAAAGGAAGAGTAGAGCAAAGCTAGAGGTGTGTAGGGCAAAAAGTCTTGACTTTTACCCTGGTTATAGTTAACTGACCTGAAAGGAAATTGATTAGCATGTACAGAGTTGCATAATTCAGCATTAGTCACTTGTATCTCCATTCAAACAGCATGTACAATCTCTTGATTTCTGGCATTTTAGCTATACCATCATGTATATAAATTGTTAAAGGGAGTGAAACCCAAGGCGTGATCCTTGAGTTTTCCATGTTCTGTGTTAGGATCATTCTAACAGTGTGTAGAATCCAGCAGTAGTACAGAACAAGATGGATTTCCATTTTAATACCACATCAACAATTCAGATTAATCCTGCTGATCAGATTTAACAATGACTTGGACTGAAGTAAATATTTGGTGTTTTTATTCTGGGTACTTTGCACCTATTTGTTTAAAGATTTGGCCCCACAGCTTTACTTATGTTTGGTAGACAAGTGCTCGGGTGCTTTTGATACTGAAATGGATAATGTAATGTCTTTGAAAATATTTAATATGGGAACACTAGGTCTATTTTTATGATAATCTTGAGTAATCCTTTGGTCTCTATATTCAGGTACTCTGAATGCTTTCCCTATTGCATTAGCAAAGATCAGTTATTACTTTGTATTTTCCTTCCATGCCCAGCTAACTTCTTTGTTTCATTTTATTATTTTCAGAGATCTGCTTGTGTAGGCCGAGGCTATTTCTTTTGGGAAAGTATAGAGAGTTTTATGATTGTTTGTGAAGATATTACTAATTACCTAATGTTCACATTTGAGTTTGTCCAGCTGCTAAATTATTGGCACTGATTTGTTTTGTGACTGAATGTGTTTGCAGTGAACACTTTCCTATCCTTCCTCTTAACAAATATTTTTCATTTGTATTTTATCTTTTGGAAGGAGCTTGTTTTAGAATTTCACCACTTAATCTTACAAGTGTAATTACCCATTTCCCTTAATGTTTGGCAGTATTTAGTATGTTTAATTAAAAGTTTATCATTTAACTATGAATAATTTTTTGCATTTCACTGAACTAGAAAAATCCTCTTGGATAACTATATTTGGATTGAATATAGAGTCTCTGTAAACATCATCATTATCACTATATACTTGAAATAAAATGCTTTATTTTATTAAAAGGGAGAATCACCAAGTCTTTCAGAGTAGAGATGCTGAATTCCATTGTCTCCTTTGATGATAGTGAGTCAGAAGAGCTATAATTCCACTAGGACAGTTATCTGTAAAAGAATCAAACAAAACCCACACAAACAACCCCACACAAAAGGCATCCCCTCCCTTAACTCTTTTAGAGTCACATAAATTAAATCAAATGATGTAAACTTTATGGAGCAGTTGTGAAGTAAATCACAAAAGCTGTGAATGGGCTGTGTGAAATTACCCAGTCAAGCTGTATAGTGGTGCATACAGTTGCTCTTCTGCAGCACAGCAGTCATTTTCTCTTGATAGAAACAAGGACAGAAGGTTGGAAGAAAAGAAACTGAAAGAGCAAAGATGAGGATGGAACACACTCGGTTTCATCTCTACAGTAGTAGAGCCAGAATGTAGAAAGATAATATGTCTGAAGACAGAGTTGTAGTATTACAAAATGTAGCTGAAGTGTTTTGGAGTATTAGATGTTCATTCTAGCTATGCAGATTCATGAAGGGATTTAGTCCTAAGTCTTCATGCCTATCATTTTAAAATTTCCTTTTCATTGTAGCTGGCTATGGTAAATATTACAAATATAATATTAATGCTATTTAAGACAATTCCTTTGAAAGTATTGTCTGAGGCAATGTGAAGGTGTACAATTTACCTGTACATGTGTAAAGTGTTATGTATAACAGATAGAAAGAGTGAAGATTCATTGTATTAAAAGCTGAGGTTTCTGGAGAGATGTCCTTAATGATGATAATATTCCATAAGAAGTAGGATGAAGTAGAAAAGAACATCTATTTCATACCAGGAAAGGGAGATTTTTGCTTTTACTTTCTAAATTCTGATTCTGCAGTTTGATTGATCACTTGAAGTCTGTCTATAACACTTTTCCAATCTATCAGTCTTCTTGTATCTTTCCACTTGATTTATGTGTTATCTCACTTTTTGTATTATTATTATTACTGTGCCCAGACAGTAGGGACACTGTCACATTGTTTACTTTTCCATATGTATTTTATGTAACAGGTTGAGCACCCTCAGCGGTCCAAAAAAGCAGTGTGGCATAAGCTACTGTCTAAACAGAGGAAAAGAGCAGTAGTTGCCTGCTTTAGAATGGCACCATTATATAATCTGCCAAGGTAAGAGCTGTATTGGTTCTGTCTTTCACAAATACATTTATACTCATACAGTGCTATTTGTTGAGATTGAGGAAGAAAAACATGTAAACCAGTAATTGATAAACTGTGTGCTAATGTGCTTTGTACATTACTTTCTTTTAATAGATCTTATTATTTTCTTCTGAAAAGAATAACATAAAGTGTAATTTTAAATTCCTGGTTCTCTCCTCCTGCTGTCATTCCACCCATTCCTCCTGCTTGTGTTCCTTCCTGAAAAGCAGACCTTTCACAGGAGATAAGTGCAGACACAGTGCCACATTGGTGTCACTGTAATATCATCTTGGGAGATAAATTTCCTCCTAAGCCATGTGTCACAGTTTAGGGCCAGGGCGGCCCCTTAGAGCAATAACAGAAGTTGTCTGTTAACTCCCCTCCCTCCCCAAAGGGGAAGAGAAAGGGAATAAGGGAGAGAGTCTTAGCTCTGGGAATACAGAGTTACCTTCTTTATTACATGCTAAATGTTCTATATGCAGGAAGTAAAGTGCTACTATTTATCTGAAAACTTGCCTATTTCTTATCACTTTTGGGAAGAGCTTTCTATTACACGAGAAGCATATGCACATATGCTAGGCATTTCACACCTTTTCCTGTGGCTTTTTTTCCCCTCTCCTTTCTTGTTAAATAGAGAATGGGATCTATAGTCAAGCAAGTTTAAGACTCCTAAGATTCTGGAAGGAATGAATGTCCAGTAAAAGTAAAGACACCTGTTTTTTTCATGCAATTGCTAAAAATAGTTTGCACAACACCTGTATCAGATCTTTTCAACAAAATAATGTTCTTTTTTTTTCGAAAAAGCATGCATATTATTACTATTACTATAGTAGGATGAATCTTAAGGTCTGTCCCGGGAAGCACAAGGGCATGAAAATCATACTAGCTTGAAATGATGCTGCCAATGCCAGTTGAATATAGAACAAAGACAATTCCATCTATAGCTGTTCTTACTTCAGCAAGTAGGTTGCCTGCACTTAACTAGCATTCCTATATATTTTAATTACACTTCTCCCCTTTCAGTATATGAAACTGGCAGTTGTTTAAAAAAACCTGAGATGATTGATAAAATTCTTCATAGAGAATTGATTTTCATACAGTCCATTTTGTATTGAATCCTCAAGAAAAAAAACCCACTAAACATAAGCATTGGTTTGCCCTGTTTACCATAGCCTCATAATCCATGTAGTTCCATGGACTTATGAAAAAAAATGGTTTCTTATTTTAGATATGCAAGTCTAATTCTGAACATTAAAAAAAATTGCAATTATCTGAGCACAATCCAAAGTTATCTATTGCTGTTAACTTACTGTTTAAAATAATATGATAATATTTTATGCTAAATGTAAAACAACTCACTAATGTGGCTAAGCAATTGGTTTTATTTCTTACGTGTGTTTAAATTTCTTTAAAGTTCTTTTTATTATCTGGTCCTAAAATCATTATTTTTACATTTTTATGCAAATTTTAGAATTTAATGGGACACAATGTTGAATGGAACATTTTAATGTAAACTTAATTTTTTAGATAGGTGCTTTCATCAGGTTTTACTATAGAAATTTTGCTTTCCTTTTAAATGCTAGTTGTAATGGCTGGGCAGCTCTTCAGCAAGTTAAATGAAATTCATATTCACCAAATCTTCTCTTTCAGAGTTTACAGCTTTTGTTTTAAATGTCCCCATTTAGGCACAGAGCTGTCAATCTCTTTCTTCAAGGCTATGATAAATCTTGGATTGAAACAGAAGAACACTATTTTGAAGACAAACTGATAGAAGACTTAGCAGTACGTCTGGGTGCAAAGGGTCATGGGAATGTATTATGGATTAATATTAATCTTTTATAATAATAAGTCTGTAAAGTACATAAGATCATGTAAGCTATCTCGACGCAAAGAGGTGAACCAAGTCACTCTGACAGGTCTTAAAAATTACAGGTGATGGAGATTCCAGAATCCCCTAAGGCAGTCTGCATCAAGGCTACAGTAACCTTTTATGAAGCTTCATAAACTTTGGTCTTAATGATGTGCCAGTTGCTGTCATTCCCTTCTTATCTTCTGCCCTGTGGAGAAGGGGAGCAGTCTATTCCCTTCATTTTTTGTAGTTAACTTTTATGTATTTGAAGAATTCATAACCCACATTAAAACCATTTACATCAAAAGGTTAGAATATGGAACTATAGGAAGTCTGGTCTTAGATTAATCAGTTCACAGAAGCAGACAGAGTCTGCTGCTTCTTCACAGAAGAATCATCTTGTCAGGGAGGTGGGGATTGTTCCCAACGGTGAAGTGTTAGAGCCATGTCTTTAGCCTGCTGATTTGCAGTAAGGCCTTGTCCTCATCCATTACAGTTGTCTCAGAAGAGTAGTTCTTTCAAGGGTTGTGCAAGAACTAGTACTAGGAAATAATTCAGTCCCTGGGAGGCCCAACAGAACACAGTCTGAGAGAGATCTTTTTATTGTGAGGAGAGCCTGCTCTGCAATACAAAGGAAGCTAACTGGCAAATTGCTATTAGAAAAAAACCACAATGATTTGCTTTTACTGTTCAAAGCTTATGTTCAAACCAGCTACCCATGTTGTGAACAGTTTTGCAAATAAGGATTTAAACAGGAATGAAATAAAAAAGGAAGATCAGCAGCAATGAGCTCAACACAAGCAGACTATTGAAGTACAGTTTTCTCTGCAGACATGCAGAATTCATTTCTTGCAGCAACATTATATGATCAAGCACTGTGAAAAAGCAAGAGACTTCTGTGAGTAGTTTGTATACCACCTTTTGAACTGATTTCTTCCTGTGTCCCAAAACACTGCAAATGTTTTAATTAATGCAAGCTCATTGCCAAAAATAATTATATTTCAGTAGTTGAGAGCATGTGTGTGTAAACATGGAATGCAGAACAGCATAGCTTAGGAAAAGGTTCTTCAGTACGAGGGTGGTGAGACTCTGGAATAGATTGCCCAGAGGGGTTGTGGATGCACCATCCCAGGAGGTGTTTAAAGTGAGGCTGGATGAGGCCTTGAGAAACCTAGTCGAGTTGAGAGGTGTCCCTGTCCAGGGCAGGGAGGTTGGATTAGATGATCTCTAACATCCCTTCTAGCCTAAACCTTTCTATGATAGCTCTTTGCATGTGTGTATGTATGTGCGGGTATGTATGAAGAAATATCCCAACATGGTCATTTGGTTACACTGTGACATAAAGGATTGTCTCTTTACCTCCTCTGTGTAACCATATCTTTGCTAAGTTTATGAAAAACTCCTTGCCAGCATGTAGCTTATGTGAAAAATTGTTTTACAGAAGACAGGAACAGACTGGAATGGCTGCTGTATCATCCTTTAGTAAATGACTACAGGAATTCCCTTGTAATTCCTCAAGCATACAGATAATATGTCTCAGGCACTCTCTTAAGGAGAGACATGTATTACAACTCATTCTAAAGAGCAAATGAAGGTCTACCTGTTTATTAAAAGAATTCCTATCACATTCTTGCTGCTTTAGAACACTGTCCTGGAGGATCAGTGAGGTTCTACTGTACAGCTCTTTGGAGCTGACCCAGCTGTTGTGTGGAAAGATGTGTGGTTGTGATGCTGGTGAAGGTTCTTAGAGATGTTTCTCTTAGAGACACTGGATCCTGGTGTAGCAAGAAATTAAAGATTTAGTGGACTGTCACGATGGAATCACAGCCCAGGCTGTGATGGCAGAACACATCTGGAAGGGGAGAAAGGAGGAGTCTTGGGTACTCTAATGTATGCTTGAAGGATTGTCTGAAGTTCCTGGACTATTCACATATTAGGTAGAAGACTAGAACAATCCAGGGCCCAGAAACTATAGCCAAGACATCCTCTCCTTTAACTCTCTGTAGTCAGTATACTACAATGTTGTATGCCATGGTACGTTGTTCTTTCCGTATTGACAATCTTGAACTCTCTTTTCTGCTAAGTAAAAATAATTTAAAGGGAGAAATGGAGTGATAATTATCTCTCCTCACTTTGACAGATCCAGGCATTTTATACACCTGTGGTAAGGGCTTATTTTGTCATGTGGTAAATGAGTGCTTGCATCCCCTAAAGCAGAGGACTGGACTAAATGAATTCAGGATTCATTCCCTGAAACTTCTATCCTTAAGCTGATTATACTAAAGTGGCGCTACTTCTTCAGCCTCTGTATATTAAAAGGAAAAAGTATACACAAGCCCTCTATTTGAGGAGCTTAATTCTGTTTATTCTTAATTCTGATTCAACAGATCAAGTTTCTAAGGGAACTACATTTTAATATTAAAATCCTAAGATATTCAACACTGTCTTTATTAATAGTTAAAATGCTTCTGCTTTAATTAAATAGGCCATAGGAAAAGTTATGCTTATGTGAAAAAATTGATTAATTTTGTTGGTAGACATTACTGGACATAACAATTTATATGAAAAATATGTGTAATGGATGTTTATTAATTATAGTATATAAAAATAAATCTTTTAAATGTCCAACATTGAGAAATGGCAACTAAAACCCAACTTATTTGTTTTATCCTCTTACACTACATTGAGTAAAAGCTTTTTATTATACACATAAGTAACAATAGGGCAAATGTCTCAAAACATTGAAAATGAAGAATATTTATTTCCCAGAAATGTCAGAAAATCATTTGTTTCTAGTGTTCATGCTATGCTTAATAATGAGTTCTACCTAATTCAGTCACTGGTGAAATTGATCCTCCATTTAGTTTGAATTAAATCTATGAAAACTAATAACTTATTTTAGACATTAACACAGCTTCTGCCCTTTTGCTCCACCAGTTTTGATAACATTATAGAGGTATTCTGGTTGATAACTTTACCAAGTATAGAATTCTGCCATTTAATTAAAGAGAAAGGTCAGCATCCTAAATGAGATTGAAATAAAGAGCAGAGGAAGACCTCCATAGTGGTGAGATATAACTAGAGTTATAATTTGTACCATTCAGATCTTGTTAGTGATAACTGAAAACATTGTCACATATTAGAAAATGTGAAATGAACCTTTTATGTCCATCATACACTAGCATGTAAAGCAACCATTTTGCATATATGTTGACTAAAGTGAATTTTCAACTGAAACTCATTCTCTTTGGTACAACTGAGTGGAAAACATGGTCTTCACAGGCACGTATGCAGTGTAGTACCCATAGAGATCTATAAGCATTCCCACAGGAATGTCTTTGACACTAGCACGCACAATTTTTTTCCTAAAAGGCGAAAAAAGATATTTTTCTTACATATGTCATAGGGGCAACCCTTCTTTATTGCTAACATAATATCTGATGTCGAAATACTTCCTTACGTGTGCAGTCCTATCAATGCATGGAGTTCTTTTTCTCTGTATTTTAAGTGTATACTACTAGGTGAAAACAAGGAGGAAGAGTGGGCGTAATTTATGCAACTGATTTGCTTGGAGCTACCAGGTGCTTTGTAGAAAAATATGTCTGGATGAAGCAATTTTGTTAGTGCCTTGACATGCAAAACTTATTTTCTGAAATGTCTTTTGGAAAAATGCAAGAAGTCAGAGCACAGGTTTTGTATATATTCTTTTCAAAACACTACTTTGGGGCTTGCCATTCTAGTATTTATGACTGCAGTTTTCTTTAAGAGTGTACTAACTAGAGCTGTCTCAAAACAAAATAACAGCATTAAAAAAAATATTTCTGTCATATATATAATGAAATGATATATAATATTTTTTTATTATATTATTGGTTTGTGAGCTACTAAAATTCTGCAGCCTGCCAGCATGACTATTGTTGGTAGATATGGCTCCTTCTGTCTAAAACTATTGCCAACCCTCAAGTTTGAATTTCTTCTCCCTCAAAGCTTCTCAGAGTTCCTCAACCAACATACCTGTTATATGATCTGGAACAGATGATTCTAATTTTTACCTGATAATGTTTCTTAACATAAAGAGGAACAGACAATATGATAGAAGATGATTGTGTCTGGTTGCCACTCATTCTGGATAACAGCAGTAGAAGATTGAAGTTATTTTCAGAATCTAGGGAAGAGAGTTAATTTTTTATGAGGAGAGGAAATCAAAAGCTTTGCAAATGGTATCATCTTTACAAGTCTTCATGGTCATAAACATGGTTAGGATTCAGGCATTTCATACTTTGTTTGGAACTTGTTTCCTCCTGATTGTCCAAATCAAAGTTACATATTTAATGTTTAAGAAATTGCACAGAATAAAACATTTCTTCCTATAGATAATTGAATATACGTTTTAAATCCTTTTTTTTTTTCCCTAAAGAAACCTGGGGAGGAACCACCAGAAGAAGATGAAAGCCTTAAAAGAGTTGATCCTTTACATCAACTTATTCTGCTATTCAGTCGAACAGCCTTGACTGAAAAATGGTAGGGATGGTGTGAGAGACTTCAGAGTGTATGCAGATTTTCGGGTTACTCTTGTATTTGAAGTTGCCCCTGCTCAAGTGAGATTGCATAGGCTAGGTTAAAATATATGCATATGTACATATGGTGAGTTTGAGTTAGAATCAAACCTCTCTAGACTGTGGTATGTAAAGAGATTTTAACACAACTGATAATGAGATGTAAGGAGTTTTCTAGAGACAAACAGATGCCCCTATACACTTTTTCAGTTACTGATGCTGTGTTCGGGACTTACTACACCTCTCTTCTGTCTGTGTTCCCTGTTGAGTTATATTCTGAATGTAAATCTAAGTGAATTTTAGGTATAATTGAAAAATTAACTATGTTCTCATTGTTGGAAGGTGTTCTATGAATTTCTGAGCACTGTGTTTGTAGCTGTCTTTACTTTTCAGTTTGTATTAGTTAATCAAGTTCTCACTTTCCAAAAAGACTTTTGTAATAATTTATGAGCATAGAAATACTAGATATATATATTTTTTTTTAAGGTGCTTACAAATATTTTGGTGCTCCAGTTCTACTACTACAGCTCTAATCTTCCTCCTTTTCACTTTCCTCTCTCTATTAATCAGCAAATTAGAAGAAGATTTCCTGTATATGGCTTATGCTGACATTATGGCAAAGGTAACTTTTTTGCTATTTTTTGCATCTTTTCTGTTTTAATAAAATTAATGAAGAAGCTCAATTCAAAGAAGTGAAATTGTGTAAAGTGAAGGAAGGTCTAGCCCCCTCCCTGACTGATTGGTAAATATTTTTTTTCTACATGACATCAGAGCTGCCATGATGAAGAAGATGATGATGGTGAAGAAGAAGTGAAGAGTTTTGAAGTAAGATTATACTTCTGTTTTGTTTTTCTTGTCATATTAGACATTATTTCATAGCTTCCAACTGATATTTATGTTTCTTGGTTCATGGCTTACTGCAGCTTATTATGCCAGTGAACTGCATGTCAGAAGCTGGATTGGTAGATATGAGTCACCAGATTCGTAGTAGTAAAACAAAAATGTAGGTAGTATCACATAAGACTATAGAGAGAGTAATTTAACAGAACTTAACATGTTTATCTGAATGACTCCAACTTTTTAGTTGTTGACGAGAAATATTATGGGCAGTAATTTATTCTGGAAGTCTCATAATAACAGCCTGTATCTTGTAAAGTATCATGTCTGGATGGTTAAAATACTGAAACAATACTGTTTTTTGCAGTAGTCATTTACATTCAGTACCAGTGATTTATACTTTTTTTTTTATATTCACATACATATTAGTGCTTAGTAAAAGGTGAGCTTTTATTTGTCAATACTAGCAAGGTTTTCCTTATGCTGAAAATGGGAAATCTGTATTTATTGTGCGTTAATGTTGAGTGCACATCGCTGTATAAGGAAATATGCTTGTGAGTTGATTACAAGAGCAAAAAATGTGTCCTTGTCAGGTGTTTGCTCTGGGATCTGTCTCTCTTTTTCCATTAATAAGATGGAGTACAAGAAATTTGTCTGTTCTGAGGGGCACCGAGGGAATCAGCTTGTTAATATTTTTAACATTTTAATATATTTTAGCATATTAAAATTCTGACACTAAAAGTTGTCTTTCAATTAATATTGATATAATTTATATCTTTATTATTTCTTTAAAATATTTTAAAATATGCTAATTGATTTGATATAAAACTATCTGTGCTGTTTTGATTTTTGAGGAGTGGTTTGGGGCATGTTTACTTTTACTCCCATTGTTCTGTACATATCAGATGTTCTGTATGTTTTTTTTTATATGAGATGCTGCATGAGATAGCACTGAATTATCTAAGTACATATTCCCTATTTGGCTGTGTACAAAAATCAAGAAAAATACCAATACCAAATTCTTTTCAGTCACTCAGAAGTTCTGGTCCATTTGAGTTACAACTAACATACCCAGTATATAAATTGCTGTTTCTTGGTATATATCTAACTGTGAATCCAAATGTCAGTGCTTTTTTTTTGTTTGTTTGATGTGTGTTGGTTTTTTTCCTGGAAATGAAATGTATGACATTATCATTGACTAAACAAAGAATATTTATTTCTATAAGCTTTTTTTTCAGTTAGCCAATGCATGCTTGCTAGATGTCAAAAATTTTGTGCTTATAAATGTGAAAATTTATACATAGGGAGTAAATTGAGGTGAATTAACAAATTTATCAGTAAGGGATTTATTAGTTCTCCTTGACTAAATTATAATGGGTTCCTTGTTCAGCATTCAACTTCATCTTTTGAGAGAAGATCCTATTCATTTGTTTCTCATTACTATTTTTTTTATGTAGCTATGAAACTTATGTTCAAATAATGTATTAATCATTCAAAAGAGAATTTTGTGTATATGTTTGGTCAGTCACCTGCAGAAAAAAAAAAATTGGACTTCTTTTTCTTATTACTATTTCGCTTCTTGTCCTTGCCCTTCCTTAAGGTGACAGGATCACAACGCAGCAAGGTAAAACAAAAAATGTGTGTGTATTTGTCTGGGTCTAATTTTGTGATTTTCTTTTTTTAGGCCCAACATCTTGGATAAGTGCAACTAAAGGGTCTTTAAAACATTTTTAACATTTCAGTTCCAGCATGACAACTCTACCAAACCTTTCTTGTGCACTAATTCTTTTTAAAGACTCCCAGAATTGTTTGTGCAAGACATGTCATATAAAACTTTGTTGCCATTCTGGGGAAAACACTGTGTCAGTTTGCTTTTTTTGTATTGTTTTGCTATTCTTGCCTTTTGTGCATCAATTATCTTCTTTCTGGTTATAATTTCATTTGAAAGATTAAAATAATTTGTTTGGCTCTTAAGGGAGAGCAGTTGGACTTTTCTTCTATATCTTAGCAGACATAATTTCTGATACAGTAGTAGAATTGTATTTCCACTATTCATCACAAAGAGAGTCTCAATTATAGTATAGTTTATCTGTGGTGGAGATCCTTTGGAATGGAGTGATTCTTAGCCGTCATTGTGATACTATTTGATAGAAATTCCATAGTTACTCTGTTGTTCCATATTTTCCCTAAAAACATGGAGGCAATAGCTCTGAACTTTCAGTTTTTGTTTTGTTTTGTTTTGTTTTTTATTGACTCAATTTTTTGCACAATCTTTTGTGTTTCATCATAAAAGTCTCACCATCTGTTTCTAAAAAGTGGCCCATGGCTTAAGCAACAGCCTACTTGCCTGCTTTCAGTTCCCATTGTTGAATCATACTGCTTGATGATAGGCTGAGGTTCTGAGAAGGGGTATGGTGTGTGGGATAGCTAATTTTGGTTCTGAGGTGTTTAAATATAGTTTGTTGGGCTGTGACTAATGGAAGCTATACTAAGTAGAGATGACTTGCTTGAGATTGAGAATGTGCAGATTTAGCTTCAAAGTTCGTTGCCTATGACAATATAAGGAATTATTATAACCTTCTCCATTGAAAAGAGCAAGGTCATTTTGGTGTTTTGTTTGCTAGTGCTTCTATTAACATTCATTTCACAAAATAAAGGGGTTCCCATACAGCTGTGGAAAGAGAAGATATATTCCAGGATCAGCTTCACTCTTACTCCTTCAAAAGTTTGGACAGACTTGTTCCACCTTTATACTAAAAGACATTGTCCTGGAAGGTGAATGCACTCATACACACTCATAAAAAGTTGTTTTAAAGTTATTGTTATTGCCACAAACACAAAGTACACATTACAAAGCCCAAAGGAAGTATTCAGGCAATCTAATAGTATAATTCGTTCTTTGCTTCTTCCATTGATTTAGCTACTACATGTCTATAACTCTGCCTACCTGGTTACAATACACTAAATGCTATATGCTCCAGAGAAAATTTTCTGTATTGCTGATTGAGAAGTGTTTTAAAAGGGAAAAGGTGCAACAATAAATAATCCCCGCTTCCTTCATGCATGACAAAAAACAGTTGTAAAGATGAGACCATTTATACCAGCTCTGTGTGTGTGCATGTGTGTGTTTGTGTGTTTCTGTCTGTCTGTCTATCTATCTATCTATCTATCTATCTATCTATCTCAAAGTTCAATGTTGAAAGCAATTCTTTTATTCCATACTCAGTGTGTATATGAAAAGAGTGTTCAGTTTGTATGGGAATAGAACTCTACTACTCCTCTAGACTTTAAAAATGTATGATGTTTAAAGTCTGGACTCTTTTCACAGTCAGAGCAACAGAGACCTTCGGGCAAATTTAAAATGTGATAAAAAGTGATGAGTGTATCTTGTTGGCAGTTTTAATGCCCTTACCTCATGCAGTGTAGTCTTGTTTTTCTATTTCTGTATTGGGATCACTGTGTGGGAAGTAGAGAGGTCACAATATAAACCCACAATAAAGTTATCTGGCCATTACTATGTGCCTGTCAGCATTTGCCTGCTAGTATTTCCTTTGAATTATTATGATTATTGTTACTCCTTAACCTTTGTCTCGAAGTTAACTTTCTCTCATATTGAACAGACACTCAACTGACTCCCTGCAGAGTTGATGTCACTGTCCTCCTTGATTCTATCCAATAGGAAATACTTTCCAAAGTACTTCTCTAGCTGAATGAAAATAGGTTTCTGCATTTGAAACACTAATTTGCTACAAATTAATGTGTACTAAATACATGTAGGATGAGAACTGAGAAAAAGGAATCAAAACCTAGCTCGTCTTTTAAAAAATCAATTGATTTATATTGGCTCTTCACAAGTTTTCTTCATCCCTGTTACTAGTAGCAACTTTGATAGACTTTTTTTTTATTCACTAAATTTTTGTCAAAATTATACATTGTGCTGTGACTTGTTTCAGGCATGGAAAGACTTGCAAGTTTCAGTACATCCAAGTAATGCAAGCTCTTAAGGTTCTAGCCCATCAGAGATGGCCACTATTATCTCTCACTGTCACAAAGCCTGCATAAACAGAGTGACTATAAACCAAGTATATACAGCAAGTAACTATTTTTGTTAAAGAATGATACAACTTCAGCTCAGATTCCATGATGTATGTATCAATTCTTAGGAATTAAACATTCCAGTTAGTATGCAAAAATGTGTTTCTCATTAGTTTTTACTACCCATAATGGAATGGGTGAAACCTAATACGTGCTTTCACTCTCCACAACTACAGGCTAAGTTATTTAGAAATAGTTGGATTGGAAGGGACCTTTAAAGATCATCCAGTCCAACTCCCCTGCAATAAGCAGGGACATCTTCAACTAGATCAAACTGCTCATAGTCCCATCCAACCTGACCTTGAATGCACTCAGGGATAGGGTATCTGCCACCTCACTGGGCAACCTGTTTAATCATTCTTACTGTAAAAAATTTCTTTCTTATATATAGTCTATATCTACCCTCTTTTAGTTTCAAACCATTATGCCTTCTCCTGTTGCAACAGGCCCTGCTAAAAAGACTGCCCCTATCTTTCTTAGAGGCCTCCTTTAAGTACTAAAAAGCTGCACTAAGGTCTCCCCAGAGCCTTCTCTTCTCCAGGCTAAACAACGCCACCACTCTCCACCTTTATTCAGTGATCTCTCTGATCATTTCTGTGGCCGTCCTCTGGACCTGCTGCAACAGGTTCATGTCTTTCCTGCACTAAGGATGCCAGAGCTGGACATAGTACTTCAGGTGACAGAGCAGAGTGGCAAAATTACCTCCCTCGACCTTCTGGCCACACTTCTTTTGATGGAGTCCAGGATACGGTTTGCCTTTGGGCTGTAAGTGCACATTGCTGGCTCATGTCCAGCTTTTCATTCACCAGTACCCCCAAGTCCTTCTCTGCAGAGCTGTTCTCAATCCCTTCATCCCCCAGCCTGGTTTGATCTTGGGGCTTGCCCTCACCCAGGTGCAGAACCTTATATTTAGCCTTATTGAACCTCATGAGATTCACACAGGCCCTCTTCTCAAGCTTGCCTAGGTCCCTCTGGATGGCATCCCTTCCATTAGGCATATCAACTGAACCACTCAGCTAGTATCATCTGCAAACTTGCTGGTGGTGCACTTGATCCTGCTATGTCATTGATGAAGATACTAAATAATACTGGTCTCAGTACAGACCCCTGAGGAGCACCACTTGCCACTGATCTCCATCTGGACATCAAGCCATTGACCACTACCCTCTGGATGTGACCATCCAACTAATAACCATTCACTGAATAGTCTACTTGCCAAATACATATCTCTCCAATTTAGAGAGAAGGATGTTGTGGGAGATCATGTCAACGGCTTAACAGAACTCCAAGCAGACAACCATAGCTCTTCTGACATAGTCACTCCATCAGAGAAAACCATTAGGTTGGTCAGGCAGGACTTGGCCTTGGTGAGGCCATACTGGCTGTCTCAAATCACCTCCCTGTCCCCCATGTACCTTAGCATAACTTCTAGGGGAATCTGCTCCATGATCTTCCCAGGAACAGAGGCAAGGCTGACAGGTTGGTAACTCCCAGGGTCCTCCTTTCTACCTTAATTTTTAAAATGGGTGCAGTGTTTCCCTTTTTCCAGTCACCAGGAACTTCACCTGACTGCCAGGACTTTTCAAATATCATGGACAGGGGCTTGGCAACTGCACCAGCCAATTCTCTCTGGACACTGGGATGCACCTTGTCAGGTCCCACAGACTTATGTATGTTTAGGGTCCTCAGGTGGTCATGAACATAGTCTTCTCTTACAGTGGGAAGGACTTTGCTTCCCCTGCCAGGTCCCTGTCTTGTGGTCCATTGACTCCTGAGGTGTGTGAAGAGAGGTTGCCAATGAAGCGTCTACCACTTTAGAGGAGACCTTACTGATCTCTACAACTACCTAAAAGGAGGTTGTAGTGAGGCTGGTGTCCAGCTTTTCATTCACCAGTATTCTCTTCTCCCAAATTACTAATGATAGGACAAGAGGAAATGGCATCAAGTTGCATCAGGGGAGGTTTAGATTGGGTATTAGAAAGAAATTCTTTACTGAGAGAGTGGTTGGCAATGGAACAGGCTGCCTAGGGAGGTGGTGGAGTTACCATCCCTGGAGGTGTTTAAAAAATGAGTGGATGTAGCACTTGGGGCTATGGTCTAGTGGTTAGGGAGATAGTGGGATGAAGGTTGGACTTGATGATCCTAGGGGTCCTTTCCAACTGTAGTAATTCTATAAGCGTAAGGCAGAGAATTTGAACACTTCAGCCTTCTCCTTGTCTGTTGTTACCAGCTTGCCAGTCTTGCTCATAAAGGGGCCCATGCTTTCTTTGACCTTCCTTTTCTGGTTGATATACCTGTGGAAGCCCATCTTACTATTCATTGCATCCCTTGCCAAGTTCAGCTGCAACTGCACATTGACCTTCCTGACCTCATCCCTATACAACTGGGCAGTGTCCATACACTCTTCCTAGGATAAACTACAACTTCTACAAAACCATAAACCTATGGTTAAGAATCAATCAGTTTTTACATGTTGTCATAAGGGGAATAGAGTTCTTTTGTTCTTTCTTATGTACTGATGGTGTGCTGTACATCAATAACATGGGGTCAGTGCCAGTAATATATTCATCATTGTAAAGTCAGCTGTTTCTCACCTTCTTGCTTATCTGGAAAGACTGTTTTTTAGGCTGTTTTTTGACTATGGGAACTGTGCACCAAAAAGTCTTGTAGAGAATCTCTTTTCTACAAAATAAATAATATTGATGTGGTTTAGGCCCAGATGGCAACTTTGATAATTAACTCTATTGTATCCAAACCCAGGACAAATGTACCCATGCTCTTCTTAGGGTTTTGGTTCAGGGGCTTAGTGATAAATGATGATTTAAGGCTATTCTTTAAGATCTTTCCTTGCTTCTTCTGTCTGCTTCCCATCTTCTGTGTTTATCAACATCTCTTCTCCCTACATTGTTTCTTCTATTTATACCAGCATTAGTGTGGTACTTTTCGAGAGTATGCCCAGTCATCCATCTGCCTTGTCTTTCAACTCAAACACCAGCTGGCACTGCATGCTTCACTGCTGTAGCACAATAGAACTGGTTGCAGTCCAAGACAGGGACTTTGGCAGTCCTGGGATAAAGGCGTGATGTACTTTGAAGAACAAATACATTGCAGTGATTAAGTGACCATTTGTAGCTTACATGTTCTTTGCTTATTTTTAATACAGTAATTAGAATTATAGAATAGTTTCAGCTGGAAGAAGCTCTCAAGATTATCAAGTCCAACCTTATTCCTAGCCCTATCAAAACCACTAAACCATGTCCCTGAGCTCAACATCTACCTGGCTCTTAAACCCCTCCAAAGATGGGGATTCCACCACCTCCCTGGGCAGGCTACTCCACTGCCTGACAACCCTTTCAGTAAAGACACTGTTCCTAATATTCAGTCTGAATCTCCCCTGGTTCAACTTCAGGCTACTTCCTCTTGTTCTATCACTTGTCACCAGGGAGAACAGATCAACTCCTGCCTCACTACAACTCCCCTTCAGGCAGTTGTACAGAGCAATAAGGTCTCCTCTCAGTCTTCTTTTCTCAAGGCTTAACAGCCCCAGATCCTTCAGCCTTTCCTCATAAAAGACGTGCTCCACACCTTTTACTAGTTTGGTAGCCTTCCTCTGTACCCTCTCCAGCACCTCAACATCCTTCTTGTAGGGAGGGGCCCAAAACTGGACACAGATTTCAAGGTGTGGTCTCAACAAAGCTGAGTACAGAGGAATGATCACCTCCGTGCTCCTGCTGACTACACTATTCCTGATACAGGCCAGGATGCTGTTGGCATGATTATATTATTATTTAGGCATTATTATTATATAATAATCTTACCAAACTTATCGCTGTACATAAGATTTTCCTCTCTAGCTAACTGATTCAATTCCAGTCATAGTGGAATCTTCTAAATGATCCATTACCTTTTTTTTTTTTTTTTATTTCTAAAGAGAGTTAGATATCTATGTCAGCTATTTCAGATCCATCAGATTTGTTACCCAATTTAAAACCAGAAAGGGGGTGACAGTTTGAAACTAGTGTGTAGTTTTACAGCTATGTACCATTGGAGACAAAAATTGGAAGTGGAGAATACATTGAAGGTCATCCAATAGAATATTTTTACTTTTAGAGACTCAATACTTTGTCAGTTCAGATGTACTTGAATAGGAAATAAAGTGTTGTTTCATCAGCATGGCAAGAACATGGTGGTGGTATGTAGGAAACAAAACTAACTTTCTTGCTAGACAGGAAGATGTAAAAGAGTAATGTTCTAAACATGATGACATCAGTAAAGATATTGCTGCAAACTAAAATGGAGAAAAACATTTAATGAAGGTTTTATTTCAGGATATCTTTATTCCTGTGCATTTGTAGCTCAGGTTTAGCATGGCTCAGCTATTTTAACACAGAGTAGTACTTTGCTTAGTTTAGTATTTTATATATTTTTAATTATAACTATATATTGTATGAACAAAATAAATTTGTAATATAACACAAGTTTTTTTAATACAGATTATTAAAATGCTAGGCAATGTGAAATGTATGTAATGTTGTTTAAACAATCCTTACTTTGTACCCATGTGGACTATTGTGCTGACTATTGATATTCAGTAACATAATTATGCCAAAATCTAATTGGATGACATGGTACATTTTTTTCCTCCCAGGCATTTATTACTAGGGAGAGTCAGCAGAACACCAGTACTTTTTTCTCTGAATATTGGTGTGATTACAATAATTCTGATAAATGATTGCTATAATTCAAGTGCCTTTTCAGCTATTATATTATGAAGCATATAATAGCTTTTTGCTATCTTGTATGAAATTTGTTTAAAAAAAATCATTAATATGATGGTTTGTTCATCTTCAATTCTCTTTTTTCTCTGGATACTTTTTAGATCAGTGTTGCTTCCTTTGTTCTCATCTCACCCTATTATAAAATACTTACGCTTTATGCCCAAGAAAGCTGAATTTTTACAGCCAGTTAAATTAAATCAGACTTTTTTGCATAGATGTTTTTCCTAGCTACATTTTATTTTTACTGTTATTACTATTTTAGCACCAACAGTGATAAAGATAAATACAGGGAATATTTTAAAATTTTATGAAGTCATTGAGTTGAGATGGAGTAGATAAAGGCATATGTTTACTTTAATAATATTGAATAAATCCTTTCTACAGGAAGTCTACCAGTGTTCTAAAGTCTTACAAAGAATTATCACATTCCAAAAAAATAGCTGTAGTTTTGAGGAAATTAAAAATTTGCTAACTGACTGCCACTGACTGCATATATCTATGAATGTGGTAGATAATTTATGAACATCTATACTTTTTAGTGATGATGCTTAGACATCATTTTCAAGCATTTTCAGAAGTGTTTACTTGTATCATGGAAGCAATATTAAATGATAGAAGGCTTATAGATGCCTTGCATTGAGACGTGGCATTATTCCTAAACTATGGAAGAGTACACAGAAGAAGAAAGCAGAGCAGGTTATGGAGGAATGACTTTAGAATGGCCATACTTTTACTGTGAACATACTTTTACTATGAAATTCACTTTTGAGATTAATTGCAGTTTAAATATTTTATGTGCTAACCCTTTAGTAGTCCCTAAATTTCCTGTTTACCTTAGTCTTATATTTTGCCATCTGTACTTTAAAGAAATCCTTTTGGTTTGTGATAATCTAGCTAATGACAGGTTTCAATGCAGAAGGGGTACTTCAGTTCAGTGAGGTATATTAACGTATATCATATCAGTTAATAGTTTTTCAACTAGATAAAAAAATCTTTTGAATTTAAAATTTAGCAGAAGAAGAAACATGACTGAAATTGCAGGGATTGATTTTTATTTTTTTTTTAAGAAATATGGAATACATATTTGATAAGCTCCTTTACCACTCTTAAAATCCTCCATATTTAATCTTCAGGGATTATAATGCATTATGCTTTCTTTTAGTTTATACTCTTTTTAGAGATGATGAAGTCCAAAATGAGTGATTTAGGAAAAACTAAGCTTTATTTATAGAGCATAAACAGTATATATTGATCTTAGTCTTAATATATATAAATATATATATGTAAATATATATAAATACTCTGCTTGAGCACTTGAAATTATATTTTAATACATAACTTGTACTCATGCATGCCTCACACTGTAATTATCAGGTTCTTTGCCAGTGTAAGATCTGTCTAATAGGATTTATTCTCTGGACTAAACAGAGGTCTTGAAAACTATAAAGTATGAAGACAATTCAAAGGAGAAGCATTCATCTTAGAATAGTTGAGTTGAAAGTATTTCTTCCTTTTCTATCTTTTTGTTAATTCCATTTAAGTATTTCATTGTTTCATATTAAAAAAAAAGTAAACAACAAACAACCAAGAAACAAAACAAACAAAAAACACCCAAAAGGAATAGTCTGTGGAAGAAAGATCATAGGCCTGAAATCCATGGCTGCGAGCTTAGTGATAGGAGCAAACAAACCTCTCCATATGGCTTAACTCCAAGGGAAAGTCCAAGAATCATTTAATCCTTCTTTGTATGGATTATTAGCAAATAAACAATTTAACTGGTGTACTTGTCAGTTAAAGCTCCTATTAGTTTTTGCAAACTTGTTGCCTACAGACTCCGGTTGAAACTTGTGATTTTACCCAACTTAGGTTTTTTGTCATACAGTTCCTTGTATTGATCTAAAACCAAAAGAACTCTGTAATGAAATAGAAAATGTTTGAGTCACTGCCTTCAAATGGTGTGATGAAAAGTTTCCTTGGTTTGGTAAGCTGCAGGAGAAAGTCTATAATGTAGAAATACATGTACAAATATTTTTAAGTGATCAGCTGTTTCCCATATAAATGGAAAACACACAAGATAAAATATACCTGTTTTTCTTTTAGGTTGAATTTGTGTTTTTGGGGATTTGGTTGGATTTATTTTATTTTTTTTATTATGGTGAATTGCCTTAAATGTTTCATTTAGTGTGAAGTTTTCATTTAGTGTGAAGTATTTCTGCTATTCTTGTGACAGTTTTGTGAATGATAGAAAATTCAAAATACTGGCTAATTATTTTGGTAGGGTTTTTTTACATCAACTGTCAAACACCATAAAGTGCAAAAAGCCATACTGGTAGCACAGATAACTGTGCTAGCAGTAAGCACAAATTAGAGAAATGGGGATACCTTGGCCAGCCAGCGACTGTATTAATTTGCTATACACTGTATGCAGTGGGTGGCTCACTTCATATCAGCACTCCCATCACATTGCATATATATTTATATGTGTTAACATTGCATGGAGAAAGCAACAGTGAAAAAGCATTGTCAGGCTGAAGAAGGAACCATAATCTTTGGAGATTGTTGTCAAAAGAATGGTTGCTTTCATAAGAAATGTTTGTGGTTGTTTGTTTGTTGGTGATTTTTTTTGTTGTTGTTTGGGATTTTTTTGGGGGGGTGTTTTTTGGTGTGTGTGTTTTTTGTTTTGGTTTGGTTTTTTTTGGGG